>PVLC010010617.1:0-49808 GCA_004027655.1 Graphiurus murinus | reverse complement strand
TGGTATCTTTTGGCTGGAAAGATTTTCTCAATGACCTTGGATGCAAACTTGTTTTCTACTTTCACAGAGTGGGCAGGGGTGTGTCCATCAGCAGTACCTGCCTCCTGAGTGTCTTCCAGGTGATCACCATCAGCCCCTGGGGCTTCTGGTGGGCAGAGCTAAAAGTGAAAGCTCCCAGGCACTTGGGCATCTTCATTGTCCTCTCCTGGGTCCTCCACATGCTGGTAAATACAACTGTTCTTATAAACATAACGGACAAATGGAGCAATGAAAATATCACGTATGATAAAGAGTTTGGATACTGCACTGCTATTCGTCAAGAAAATACTAAAAATATACTACATGCAACACTGATGTCCTTTCTAGATGTTGTGTGTGTAGGGCTCATGCTCTGGGCCAGCAGTTCCATGATTTTCATCCTTCACAGGCACAAACAGCAGGTGGGACACCTTCATAGCACCGTCTCCCCCAGATCCTCCCCTGAATTCAAAGCTACCAAAACCATCCTCCTCCTGGTGAGCACCTTTGTCTGTTTTTACACACTTTCCTGCATCTTTACCATTTGTTTGACTGTTTTTCATTATTCTAACTGGGTCCTGGTGAACACAGCTACAATAGTTGCTGGGTTTTTCCCAACTGTCAGCCCCTTTCTGCTAATGAGTGGTGACTCCCGTGCTTCCAGGCTCTGCGTTGCCTGGGTTAGAAATAGAAAACCCTGAACATATGAGGAATGTGTAACTTGCATGTCTTTGGACAATTTGAAGGTGTTTTCTTACTCACTTTCTGAGATGTTTATAAGCATACTTGTTCACAGCCTCATTCTGAGAGGGTGGGGGACAGATTGCTTCTGCTTTAGTAATGAGCAACAAATATTAATAGCAATGGAAAATAAAACATAATGTAATGGTTCTGTAAATAAATCTCTGTATTGTGTAATGAGAAGTTCTTATTTTCCATTCTCTTTAATTTGTTTTTTTGCACGTATGTAGATGTTTTCCCTATTTAGAAACATTTTCTTCTATAAAACCCCAGAAATGTTCTCCAGTGTTTCTTGAAAATACTTCACTGTGTAGTCATTAAAAATTTGACAAGCAATTTATGAAGAATTTGTATTTTCCTATAGAGTCTGTACAGTGGTTAGGACACATACAAATTCAAGTTTCATATAGTTTGTGACTTACCGAGGCTGGATGGGTAAGGTATGATATTCATTACATTTCCTGTCTTATTTGGAGGGTTTTGAGTTATTAGAAGAGTAAAGTAAAAGGAAATTTCTAATTGTAAGGGAAGAACCTTAAAGGGAAAACAGAATATGACAGTGAAAAAAAAGAGCTGATGGGTTTAGGGATTGTTATTCTTTTCGCTTACACAAATAAAATGTTTTATTCTGAAAATGTTTCTTATTTCTTTATGTCATTCTCAATTCTTTCTTTTCATTCACTTCCACCTGTCATTGTCTTTGTCTTCCTCTCTTGGTCTACAGCATTCCTATAGCACCATATAACCAAGGTTGCAATCATTTTATCTGTCAATTTTATATTTGACTCATTAATTTTAATGTTTCTCTATATAATATAGTTTTCATTACTTGTCAGATTATGACAATTTTTAAATATTTTATAGCCTATTGTACTTTATCTTTATCTATGTATTTCTCTAGGTATCTACCTAATTAAGCATTTTACTACATTATAATGGAAGGAACATTAAAATTAATAAGAGAGCACAAATGATTAGAGCAATTTACAGACATTATTCATATTGATAAATGATCTTAAGCATGTAAAAGAACAGGAAAATGTCAAAATAATACCAAAAGAAATGAATATGCACTCTGCCAGGATTCTAAAATAACCTTCCCCCCTTTAGTGGCCTGTAGATTTTTACAATTTGGGGATAAACAACACAGAAATAGTGTGGAAAAAGTACTGGCTTCCAACATGCCCTGAGGTCTGATCATCCACAGACTCCTCCAAGCCACCTTTCTACAAGCAGTCATTCACTGCAGGGGACACAGAAATTTTCTGACCCTAATACAAAAGGAAATCTCTTCACAGACACTAAAGCAAAATGGGCTGCTTTAACTTTCTAAGCCCCACCTTCCCAGCTACCCATCTTTCCCAATCCCTCCCCAGCACACACACACACACACACACACACATCATATTCAGTCCAGGAAAGAGTACCCTGGGCTCAAGCTGGCTCCACTCAACAAGGGTACTGGTTACATATGGATAACCTCCTGATTGTCTTACAAAATCAATTCAGACAATTATTACAGTCTATACATAACCAATTTTAAGCAGGCTTAACCACCATCCTCAAATTACTCCAGGATCAGATACATGCACCTCTCCTCTATTCTACCCTCAATGAAGTCACTACAACCTACCCCATCTGCCCTCCACCTTTTCCCACACATCAGAGTTGAGAACACCTATTGGGTCAAGATTCGCAAATAGATTTCACTCACATGCCTTCCTCTAAAAAATACAGTGACATCTTAACCATGGTGGATGCCTTCACTGGGTGGATTGAGGCCTTCCCCACCAACTCTGAATGGGCCAAAGAGTTGACTCACTCCCTTTTAACACACATCATTCCCCAAGCTCTCTTCAATCTGACAATGGACCCTCTTTCACCTCCTGAGTCATCAGCTGTAAACATCAAATGGTCCCTTTACATTTCATATAGACTCCAATCCTCAGGCAAAGTAGACAAGGCCAGCTCATTCCTAAAACAACAGCTAACCAAACTCTCACTAGAGACACAACAGTCCTGAGTTACTCCTTTGTCTGTCTCTATCAAGCACCTTCAAACCCTTCCTAGAGAACCATTAAAAATCAGTCCCTTTGAATTAAAGTATGGACAACCCTTCATTCTTCACAACCCTTCTCTACACTGGCCTCCCCCCACCTCTGATATCTGGCCTTCTCTCTACCTCACCCATCACCTACTGAGGGAATATGCAGACTCAAACTTGCCTGGATCCATCTCACCTACACCATATCCTCCTCTATCTCTTAAACCTGGAGATTGGGTGTGGCTAGCAGTCAACACAACCATCACCTCTCATTATAGCCCAAATGGAAGGGATTCTACCAAGTTATACTGACCACCCATACTGCTGTAAAATTAAAAAACATTTTTTTTCTCACTGGTTTTGCTACTGTAGACTAAAAATGCCTCCAGATCCATCCAGAGGCAACAACACCACCCCCAACACCAGATCACCGTCCACCACCCCAATATTATGCCCTCCAGATGAGATTATAATTTTTACATGTATGTTCATCAATAATATTGGTCTGCAATTTTCTTTTCTTGAGGTATCTTTATTTGGTTTTGGTAATAATGTGATACTGGTTTCATAAAAAGAGAATTCCATCCCTTTCAATTTTATGGTACTGCAAAACCATTTATCTTTAGCTAATTATATATATATGTGGTATATATATAATATATACCACATATATATATGAAAAAAATTCTATTTATTCAATTCTACCAAAAATGGAGTATGTGCAAAGAAAAGCACTGGGTGATGTTTCATAAATAGTAATTCATGACCCAGACAATATGATACCCAATTGTACTATAACTTTATTATAAAAACAATAACATCCTATTAATACAAATACAATATATGTGGACAAGATTCTCAAAGTTGTGATTAAAGTCCTCTAGAAAATAGATTAGTAGAGAAGCCACACCACCACACTGTAGCGTGGACATCTGCACTGACCTTTGTTTCCCATAGCCTGGAATAAGAGTTTCATGGTTGTCTGAAGATAACATTTCATGTGTTCAACTTTAGTATAAAAACAATACAACCCATTCAGTTTCATTACATAAACGAAGTTAAATTAATACATAGTCTACATGAGGCATTGTAAAATCCATTGGATGGTACCTGGTTAAAACACAGATGATAAACACTCAAGAAGCATTATTTTCCCTCTCATATATGGATGTTACAGTTCTGTATTCTCTTATTTTAAAGAACAAGGCTCTATTACTAGTAAATGTTGAGTGGGACTACATTTATACTCTTTTAAAAAGAATTACCATTTTTCTCTGGTGATGCAAAGATTTTTAAATATTTCTCATGCCAAATATGAAAGACTGAAAAACTTTTTTTCTATGAACATTCACTATACTTTTCATGAACTACCAAGGTTTTCTCTCTCCCTATGGTACACTGGTAAAATGGCTTACATTCTATATTCACAATTTGTTTTCTTACATGACACAGAAGCCCCGGAATCACATGGCAGGCTGATTGGTCTCCCTATTACAATTCAACCACAAAACCACCCACCTTTAGATTTTACTGATGCCTTTTATATTTCCCATTAATTTGTCATGAAAAACTGATGCAACAATACCTTCCTACTACATAATGGGCCCTGCAACCCCGTCCTTCTGGTACGGCAGCAATTGGCAGCAAGTTTTTGTATAATATTTGGGAAATAATATGTCAAATAAATTGGCTTGAGGTGAAATAAATCTATAGTATTTGCCCTTCAAAATCTCATATATTGTCAATTTGAAAATGGACCCAGTGATTATAAGTATAAGCTACTAAAAAATCAATGTGTTTGTTCATTTGAAACACACAAACATACTATAATACTATGGGGAATGTATTCTCTATGAAACTCTGGATTAGTATAAGGTCTGAAATTATCAAGTGCCTTAGTTGATTCTAGCATACATTCTCTAATGTTATTATTATATTTTAAAACAGAACCTCCACTTTTTTTTGTTTACAGAAAGTAATTTCTCTAATGAACTTTCTGGTGAAGTAAAGGTCTATATTTGGATAAAACCCAATATTCATTCCATGCATAGGGATTTCAGGTATGATTTCTCTGATATTGCATAAAATACAAGTAATATAAAATGTTGTGAAACATTCTCTTCATGTGGAGGGGTTCTCTCTGGTAAGTGTTCTATGATGCACAGCACGAAATAAAGAATGAGCAAAAGATTTACTGCATCCTTTATATTTGTGAGGCTTCTCTCCACTATGTATTCACTATGTAAACCAAAAGAACCAAAGAACTAATAAAATATTCAGTATATTTTTTGTATTTGCACGGTTTCTTTCCAATGTGGATTTGCCGATACAAAACAAAACATGATATTTGAAGAAAATCTCTACTACATGCTGTACATTTGTTGGGTTTCTCTCTAGTGTGGATTCTTTCATGAACAATAAGATGTGCGTATGATCAAAATATTCACTACATTCTTTACCTTTTAGGGTTCCTCTCCAGTGTAATTTCTTTGATAGACAAGAAGATATGCAGGAGCAGCAACGATTTACTACAGTCTTTACATTTCTAGGGTTTCTCTCTAATAGGGATTCTCTCATGGACAAAATATGAGGTACAAGCCAAGGATTTATTACATTCCTTACATTTGTAGGGTTTCTCTTCAGTATGGAGAGTTGAGGAATCAACAAATGATATACTACAGTATGTACATTTTTAGGATTTTTCTCCAGTGTGTTTTCTCTGAAGGACGACAAGATGTGCATTATGAGTATTAGATTCACATTCTTTAAATTTTCAGGGTTTCTCTCCACTGTGGATTCTCTCATGCTGAATTAGATTTGAGGAAGTAGAAAAATATTTACTGCATTCTTTACCTATATGTGATTTCTCTCCAGTATGGATTCTGTGATGTTTTATAAGACTTGATTTATGAGCCAAAGATTTATTGCATTCTTGACATTTGTAGGGTTTCTCTCCAGTGTGGATTCGCTGATGGACAACAAGATGCGAGTTTTGAGAAAAAGATTTACTGCATTCTTTACATTTGTAGGGTTTCTCTCCAGTATGGATTCTCTGATGTTTTATAAGATTTGAGCTCTGAGAAAAAGATTTACTGCATTCTTTACATTTGTAGGGTTTCTCTCCAGTGTGGATTCTCTGATGTACAACAAGATGTGAGTTACGAGAAAAAGATTTACCACATTCTTGACATTTGTAGGGTTTCTCTCCAGTGTGGATTCTCTCATGCTGAATTAGACTTGAGGAAGTAGAAAAAGATTTACTGCATTCTTGACATTTGTAGGGTTTCTCTCCAGTATGGATTCTCTGATGCCTTATAAGATTTGAGTTGCGAGAAAAAGATTTACTGCATTCTTGACATTTGTAGGGTTTCTCTCGAGTATGCATTTTCTGATGACTTATAAGATTTGAGTTGTGAGAAAAAGATTTACCACATTCTTGACATTTGTAGGGGTTTTCTCCAGTGTGGATTCTCTCATGCTGAATTAGATTTGAGGAAGTAGAAAAATATTTACTGCATTCTTGACATTTGTAGGGTTTCTCTCCAGTGTGGATTCGCTGATGGACAACAAGATGTGAGTTATGAGAAAAAGACTCACCACATTCTTTACATTTGTAGGGTTTTTCTCCAGTATGGATTCTCTGATGCACAACAAGATTAAAGTGCTCACCAAAGGATATATCACATTCTTTACATTTGTAGGATTTCTCTCCACTATGGATTCTCTCATGATTAGTCAAACATGGGGAAGGACAAAAAGATGTACTACATTCATTTCCTGATTCTCCTTCTACAAGTGTTATATTATGTCTACATAGTTTTGGTGGTTTTCCAAAAGCTTCCCTATGTTTATTACTCCTGCATCTGTTGGAACTGTTTCTAGTATTAATTCTTTTATACTGCATACATGGTGAGTGCTGCTTAAACTTTTTGTCACCTGTAACATAGTCTTTAATGTGGGTATTCTGATGCATAGTAAGAGCTGAATACTGGTCAATTTTTTTCTCACATTTATCTCCATTACCACAGTTCTCTGAAAGATGAATTCTCTTGGGTTTGCCAGTGTTTGATTCATTGTTGTTATTCCATAATTCATTGCCTTGATAAGTTCTGTTCCCAATTTTAGTACCCTGATGATTATTTAGTAAAGAGCTCTCAGTAAAGATCTTCCAATTTTTATTATATGTGTCAAAATTTTCAAAGTTTTCTATATGCTGATATCTTTGATTCCACAACTGGTTGATAAAGGATTTCTCATATTCATGTAAATTGCCAATATTAGGATGCGGTGAAATTAATTGATGGGAGAATAATGGACTTCTGATGAAGGGTCTCTCAAAATTGCCACATTCAATATTATTTCCTATATGTTTAAATATCTTGTCTTCTGAAAAGTTTGAATGAGATTTTAAACAAATACTACTTTCTGAGGAATATACATGATTACTGACATCATAATCTGTATCACATGTCAGATTTTCTAAATCTCCTTCCCAACTAAAACCATGTTGTAAAAATTTACTGGGATCTTGAGTCAAAAAACCATGTGAATTGTCAACCGTACCTGGCATAACATGATTTTTGAGAACTGTTTCTTTTTTGCCAGTGTTGTCACAGGTAGTTGCCGCAAAGGTTTTAGGTTCCTCATAGCATTGTCTTTGCCTTTCCAACACACCCATTTGCTGGTTTATACTTAATTGTAAATATTCAAGGTCACAGATTCCACATTTTTCAATTTCCACATTTTGGGATGAATCTTGTGTCTTCTCCTCTGGGAAAAGTCTTTGAGTATATTGAGAAGACATACCTGAAAGAAGTAAAAACAGGAATATGTCCTGCTTACTAGGTTCATGTGACATATTTTGCAAGGCAATGTATAAATTTTTATAAAACTGAAAAGCATTAACAAGGGGACACAATATGAAACTTCAGTCCTTTTCTCAATATATGAATCTAAAAAGTTTGTGAATTTTTAAAAAAAAAATGTAGATATGTTTTTTGCAGCTTTCTAGGTAATCACCACACCAGAAGGAGACACAAAATAGAGAAGAAAACATTTTGTTACATTTTCCCCATCATAGGCCCACTTACCTCCAATAAGCATAAATTCCTCATAGTTTTAATGATTCCTCAGAAAAGACAGAAAAAAGTGGATCATGTGTTCCCACTTCTCTCTTTCCTGGGGGTTCATAAGGTCTCTTTTCCTCACACGGTATGCTAAAATGAATCAGTATATTGTGGATGATAGTTTGGGTAAGCTCAGTGCTAAAATGAAGGATATCTGTAATACCAGAATTTCTCCCAGGGAAGAAAATTATGGATTTTGAAAATAAATATAAGGTGGACGTGGTGGTGCATGCTTGTAATCCCAGAATTCGGGAGGCTGAGACCGGAGGATCCAGGTTCGAGGCCAGCCTCAGCTACCTAGTGAGGCACTCTGCAACTTAGTGAGACCTGGTTTCAAAATAAAGAATAAAAAATAGGGCTGGGTGTATAGCTCAGAGGTAGAACGCCCCTGAGTTCAATTCCTAGTACCACCACCACCAAAAAAAAAAAAAAAAAAAAAAAAAAAAAAAAAAAAAAAAAAAAAAAAAAAAAAAAAAAAAAAAAAAAAAAAAAAAAAAAAAAAAAAAAAAAAAAAAAAAAAAAAAAAAGAAAATATAAGTAAATTTTCAGAGGAGACTCATCCTGAAATCAGGTTTGAAAGGACCCAATATCTCTACCACGGAAGTTAGGCTTCAGTTTCTACTGGATGACGCCAATGCCTATATTATGAAAGGTGTCTCTTTGATTTTATTAATATTTCAATTGACCAATAAAAGTTTCATGTTTAGCATGTGTGGTATGATGTTTTAAATATTAAATACATTGTTGTATAACAAAAATCATTGATATTTCATCCAAAAGTGAGCATTCTTGCAGCATTATTACTTTAAATCCTTTCTCTTAGCACTTGGTTATCTGTATTTATTGAATTATTCTCAAAAGCCAACATACAGAAGCAACTCGATGGTACCTTGACAAACGGATGAAGTTACTTTGGTTGACACAAACAACGGGTGCACTTTCTGCTGCAATAATGCAGGAAATATAGTAACATCTACAAAAAAGATAAATCTTGAAGATGTTATTCTACAGTGAAATAAGCCAGTCATGAAAAAGTATACTGCTTGATTTTACATACAGGTGATCTTTTAAGTAATCAACCTTATAGAAACGAAGTAGAATGGTGCTTGTCAGGAACTATCACAAAAGAGAAGAGGAACATACTTTTACTGGAGTGTCCAGTTCCAGTTCTGAGAGCAAAACATTTTAGAAATATATTTAAAATAATGTGAGGTACTTAACATTACTGAACAAAACCTCAAATAATTAAGATGGCAATTTTTATGTTACGTGTTTTTTATTACTTTTTGAAAATCTATTAAACAGCGGGGCACATCTGTAATCCCAGTACTTGGAAGTCTGAGTCACAAGGATTGCAGGTTCAAGGACAGCCTCAGGAACTTAGTGAGTATGCAGTGTAACTCTGAGATGTAATGACCCTGGGTTTAGAGTACAAAAAATACATTAAAATGTTTACATATATAAAAATTATTATAAGGTATCTGCCAATGACAAAGAAATTTCTTGCCTAGAGAATATAGATCCATCGGTAAACACATGGAAATATTGGGAATACTTGCCTACATAGTACTGCCCATCAAATCATGAGAAAAAACAGTGGTAATATTTATACAAGCAAACAAATGCATACTTTTATTGGCAAATTTATGTTGAAATTCACCTTACATCTTCTAAAATTGTACAGTGTTGGAAGTAATCATCCAGATCATAATACATAGGTTAAAATTCAACACTAAAATTTTCTAATTTTTGGAAACAAATGCTTAAAGATGAAACAAACATACAAAATTTTAAAATAAGAATTGGATATATTTGAAAATCCGAAATCTGGAATAGTTGCACACATTCTATTTAAAAGAACCCTTCAAAATCACTAAATTTAACAATATTTGCTGTTCTATAAAGAGCATGTGTTACTGAGGCTATGTAGTATAGTTTGAAGTCAGGTATTGTGATGTTTCCTGCATGGTTCTTGTTGCTAAGAATTACTTTGACTATTTTGGGTTTTTTGTTGTTCCAAATGAATTTAAGGACTGATTTTTCTATATCTGTGAGGAGTAATCTTGGTATTGCATTAAATCTGTAGATCACTTTTGAGAGAATTTCCATTTTGATATTTATTCTGCCAATCCAAGAGCATGAAAGGTCTTTCCAATTTCTAGATCTTCTTTGATTTCCTTTCTCAACTCTATAGTTTTCCTTTTAGAGGTCTTTTACCTGCTTGGTTAGGTATATTCCTAAGTATTTTATTTTTCAGGGTGCTATTGTGAGTGGAATTGTTTTGTGGATTTCTTTTTCAGTGTATTTATGGTTGGCCAAAATAATAAAAACAGCATGGTATTGACACAAAAACAGACACATAGACCAATGAAGCAGAATAGAAGACTCAGAAAGAAACCCACATACTTACAGTCAATTGATTTTTGACAAAGGAGCCAAAAACATACACTGGAAAACAAGATAGTCTTTTCAACAAATGGTGTTCCCAAAACTAGATAACCATATGCAGGAAAATGGAAAGGAACTCCACTTTTTCACCCTGCACAAGATTCAATACGAGATGGATCAAAGACCTGGAAGGCAGAACAGAGACCTTGGAGCTACTTGAAGAGGACATAGGTACAATACTTCAAAACACAGGTACAGGCAAAAATTTTCTCAACAAGACCCCAAAAGCACAAGAAACTCAAAGGAAAATCAATACATGGGATTGGATTAAAGAGAAGAGCTTCTGTGCAGCAAAGGAAGCTATCAAGAACCTCAACAGAGAGCCCGCTGAATGGGAGAACATTTTTACCAGCTACTCCTCCAATAGAGGATTAATATCTAGGATATACAGAGAGCTCAAGAAACTCACAGCTAATAAAACAAGCCATTCAAGAATGGGAAAAGGATCTAAATAGACACTTCACAAAAGAAGAAATACAAATGGCCAATAAATGTATGAAGAAATGTTCAACATCATTAGCAATCAGAGAGATGCAAATCAAAACTACCTTGAGATTTCAACTAACCCCGATGAGAATGGCAATCATCAAGAACACAAACAACAACAAATGCTGGTGAGGGTGTGGAGAAGTGGGAACCCTGACACACTGTTGGTAGGATTGCAGATTAGTGCAACCACTTTGGAAAACAGTACTGAAGATCCTCAGATGAATGGGAATGAACTGACCATATGATCCAGCAATACCACTTCTGGGTACCTACCCAAAAGAATCGAAACCAAACTATCAGACCAATGCATGTGTATCTTTGTTTATAGCTACACAATTCGCAATTACCAAAATATGGAACTAGAAAAGATGTCTAGCAACAGATGAATGGATTAGAAAACAATGGGATATGTACACAATGGAATTTTACTCAGCCATAAAGAAGAAAAAAATCATGTCATTTTCAGGGAAATGGATGGAACTGGAAAACATTATGCTAAGCGGGATTAGTTAGACACAAAAAGTAAAAAATCTATGTTCTCCTTAATATGCGGAAGCTTGGGAAAAATAGGGACTGTAGACAAAAAAGGAGAATCCTTAGCTGAGCAAGGAAGGTGACGTCACTGAAGCTGATGGGTTGGGGTATAGGGAAAAACCCTAATGCTCATGATGTACTTTCACAAACATATCAAAGTCAATCACTAAACTGAACTTGAGAAAGAGGGAGGGTGGAGTGGGGTGGGACTTAGGGAAGGATTAAATGAGAGATGTGTGCATGTATGCCTTTAGCCTTTATCAATTTATACCTAACAAAGAGTATGATTAAAATGTACCAATTTAAAAAAGAGTATGCATTTTGAATGATTAGTGTCCTCTGAATGTCAGGAAAATGTCACAAAAATGCGGTGTAATCATTTATAGAAAGCTCTTTTGAGAGCCGGGCGTGGTGGTGCATGCTTGTAATTCCAGCATTTGGGAGGCTGAGACTGGAGGATCCGGGTTCGTGGCCAGCCTCAGCTACCTAGTGAGGCACTCCGCAACTTAGTGAGACTCGGTTTCAAAAGAAAGAATAAAAAATAGGGCTGGGGGTATAGCTCGGAGGTAGAATGCCCCTGAGTTCAATTCCTAGTAGCGCAAAAAAACCAAACAAACAAACAAAAAGAAATCTCTTTTGAGAATATTTAATATAAGTATTTGAAGGATAGCAGAGTAATTTACTAGGTTAGGAGTATATTAAAATGTTCCCACATGGAAGAAGTCTGTGTTGTACACAGATTTTCTCAGGATTCTGAATACAATAGAACCGTGAGACCATTCAGGCCCTCATAGATGAAGGCTTGGATTTTTGGTCTCCTTGGGCATTAGCCTGATAACCACAAGGAAGGAGAGGTCCCTCAGTGACCGCAAGGTAGTACGACCTAACTTATCAAAACTCATTCACAAGGGTGCAGAACATGGAAAATCAGTTTCATCTTTAGTTCTTATTTTGACCTTTGGCCCTCTGAGCAGTGTCCTCTGCTTCATTCCCTCCTGCCTACCTGGGTGTGTGGCTTCTTTATCCACTCTCCTCACTTTCCAAGGTTCTTTTCTTGGCTCTAGACAGGTGACTAGATCTGGCTTAGATATAGAAAGACCTGTGTAATAGAAAAAGTCATCAAGTATTAGGAAATATACCATGTGATATGTACATATGCTTATATCTCTTTGAATCGCATTATGATTTATAATTACAAAGCACCATCAAAAGTATAAGAAAACCAAAAATAAAAACAAACAAAGGAAAGATGTGGATCACAATAATAAATTTCTAAAATAACTACTAGACCAGAATGAAGGATGCATATCACCTCAAATACAGTGATATTAAAGAAAAGATTAAAATATTATGAAAAACTTTCATGTACCAAAGAATTTCCATTGTTTAAAAACTCAGTAATGTGAGATTCAGTCATATAAAGATGAGTTCCCAAACATTTTTGGGCAAAAAACAGCAGTTAACCCTGAGTGTATAGTAGGAATTATGAAAAAAAAAAAAAAAGATATTCCTACCCACAAAGACCAGGTTCCTGTAGTTCTCCAAGATCACATCCCTGTACAATTCTCCTGTGAATAGTCCAGACATTCCCACTCCTCCTGAGAAAATTTGATGGAGGAAATACTGAAAGGAAATACTACTTTGACCATGTATCCATGCCAGAGTTCCTTATTTGATATGGGAGGATGAGGGGACTTATTTTCTTATGAGTGAGTGTTATGGTTTTGATGTGATTTGTTCCGCTAACTCTCCTTTGTTTATGGAATGGTCCCCAAGGCAGCAGGGTTCAGAGGTGTTCAGGGGTCTGGGCTTTGGAAGTAGATTCAATCATGAGAGCATTAACCTCCTCAATATTCATCCATTGATGGATATCATAATTTGGGTATATTATGATGTTGTGGAAACACAGAGGTAGGGCCTAGCTATGGGAAGTGTGTCCTTGGGGACATCCCCTTGAAGTTTATATATTGTTTTTGACACCTCCCTGTCTCTCTGACTCTGGGATACAAAGAGAACTACGTTGCTCCATAATCTGCCCCTTTCCAGGATGTTCTGCCTCAACATAGGCCTAAATGCCATGGCTATAGCTCACCATGGAGTTAAACCTCTGAACGTGTGAGCCAGAATAAATCCTTCCTTCTTTATGTTTATTTATCTCTGATATTTTTCACAGTAAAGATAATTACCACAGTGAGTGATATGTATTATTCCAGAAGACATGTTTAAAGTCATCATAATCTATAATCTATTCTCTAACTCCAGTTGAAACAAGATCATATCCTCAAAACCAGTTTTAAAATTTAAATTGAAGCATCAACATAGGAATAAGGTTTCTGAGTTATATATTTCTGTCATACAGGATCAGTTATACATATTTCTCAGATTGAAAAATCTTGGTGAGTTGGAACTGTGCTTTCCAAATTTTTACATGTGTAGAATGAACCATAGATGTCGTTAGACTATTGTTTTGTGGCTGAGCTATACTTTCTGCACTTGTAGCATTCTCTGGTGGTGATGTTAATGACCCAGGGCTAGTGTTCACTGATTTGAATAGTAAAGAGATATAGCAATGAAGGAAGAGTTCACGGATGATTTTACATTCAAAGTTATTGAACCTTATAGAGTTTTTTAAATAGTAAAAACACAGATGTGAAGATTTAACTAATAGAGCTGTCTGTAACCCAGCATGCATGAAGCCCTTAGTTCACACTCCAGCATCAAAAGACAAATGAAAGTAACAAGAATATTCCTCAAAATATGTGGTTTATGCCAACAATTTAATTTTATTCAACCAAATATAAGAACAAAATGATGTCACTTGCAGGAAAATTGAAGGAACTAGAGAATAGCATGCTGAGATAAGCCAGGCCCAGAAAACCAAGTGTCACATTTTTCTTCTTTCAAAAGTGGAAGCTAGAGAGAAAATAGGAAACAAAAGAGACTTCTGCTAAATAAGTAGAATAGAGGATAGTGGTTGGTCCATGGAAACAGTTACGTAAAAAAGGATGTTTGATGAAGGAATCCATTGAAATAATGCTATGTCCATATATGAAGCTATCACAATCGATATTAATAACATTTTAGGGCAGGGATGAAGGATTTTCAGGGTGGGATGTGGAGTGAAATACAAGTATGTGTGCATGTATGTTGCATCACTTTGAATCTCACTATGATGTGTAATTACAATGCACCAATAAAAGTATAAAAATGCATCATAAGCTAAAAATATTTATTATACTACAGAAGTAATTCTAGCCACTTTTCAAAGATTAATGCATAAAACAATTATTATTGTGAGTTGATATTTAGTCTTTTATGAGAATATTTTGTCAAACATCAATAAGTGGAACAGCTTGTTTTTTACCTGTTTATCTGATTTAGAATTTCTCTAAAAGAAATACACAGGCCAACATGCCAAGGAAACACTGTCAGAATTGTTTGACCTCATTTCCCTATTTAGGTGAGTAATGAAAAGAAAAGGTAGGAACAAAATTTCATCAACTAACCTATGTAGTGTATAAGGATAGAGTGAACATCTTCAAAACACAGGCCTGTTTCATAATCTCACCTGAATAAGCCAGTATCCCCAGCAAAGGTGAGAACCTTCCTCCCTCAGAGAAGGGTTGAAGTGAGAAATAAAGATGATATATGAGTTTCTGTACAAATATGATGCTTTATGTACATCACTCAGTAATTCCCCCAGGATTTAGTAACCATAAAGAAAAAATAATCTTTATGGTAGTGAAATGTAGCAAAAAGCTGGTTAGCCAAGAGAATGAAGTCAGCCTCATCTCTAATTACACAAATTGATAACAGGTGTTAGTGAATACAGAGGCATAATATCATTGCTGTGATATTAGTTAAAAACACAATAAATGAAAGCAAATTATAATGTGAATCTGCTCAGGAAAACATCAGTTCGATGCAAAATTTGAGCCATTTGTCAACCATGTTCTGCAATCTGTAGTATATTTAAATATTTATTCCTTCTGTGGTATCTGAGAGAGAAAGCTTCTTCCAAACATTCTATTTGATGAATCTCAGGATTTCTGAAATGACTGTAATGCTGTTTTAATGTGTATTTTTCCAAGCCTGTCTAGAATAAGCTTATGGGGCACCCACCGGGAACCTCCACTCTACATTTTTCCCTGTTCAAGGATATCTGTGGATCTGAGTGCATCTACCATAGGAACTGCATTTCTGCATGCCTCCATGTTCAAATGTCACAAGGCAACTCTTTCAGTATCACAAGTCAAGAATTCATGTTGAGAATTAGTCCTCAAGAAATGAAGCTGGATAGGACAGGTAGAGAACTGGCTCCTTGAGGTAGTGAGAAGCATTTTTAGAGTTTACCTTAGGAGACATGAGAAGAAAAGGGAAAGAGAGTCACTAGGCAAAAACAACAAATACAAAAGTAAAAGTTTTTCAAACTCTAAGCAGTAATCCTTCAGGAGTAAATGTGTGTAGTGCCCCTGCCCTCAACATTCTTACCTGGGAAGCAGCCATCTCTTTCCCCTCCTCTCCCTTCTCCTTCTCTTCCTTTACTTCAGAGGCACAATTACTCTGGCAAATGAACCTTCATCTGGAGAATCTGCCTTTAAAGGCATCAGCAAACTCCCTTCACCTGTTCCTACCACACTCACAGGCAGAAGGACCCAGAAAGGCAATAAAGTCCCTGAGGGCCCTGGTGAACTCCTGTTCCCCCAGTTTCTTCAGAAACTGAGCAGGAAATTTGGAAGTTCAACACCAGCCTGGAAAATCTAAAGAGATCCTACCTGGCCTGTGCATTTCTTCAAAATTGCGTTACTTGTTTATAGTTAATTAATAAATAAGGATGTTATCTAAATCCTTTCATTTTTAAAAAGGGGCTTTTGGACTCGTTAGCTTGTAGGCAGTGTAGAATTCACTTATTACATTATTCTTCTCCATAGAATCAGAATCTCTGAGAAGAAGTTTACTAATGAGAAACTGAATAAATGAGGGAAGATACTAGTAGTATAATGGGAAGAGATTTGGGGGAGTGAAGAATGAAGGAGAAATGTGTGATCTAATGATGGAAGCAATTCAAATAATCCTTTGTTCATACATGAAATTATCTATCTCAAAATAAATATTACCAATAGGAAGGTAGATGGTGCAAGGAGGGACCTGGAGGGAAACACACAAAGAACACTGTGTGCATGTATGTTTCTATTCCTCTGAACCTCAATATGAGGCATAATTTCAATGCACCCTAGCAAAGCCACACAGAGAATGTCCTATCATTTCACTTTAAATGAAGTCTAAACTCAACTGTCCTATTGCAGCTGGAAGTTCTCAAGGTTGAGCCTGGCCTCAATTTAGAAGTCCTGGGTAGTTAATAAAAACATGGATTCTGCTTCACATTTTAATAGATGGAATCTGTGTGGAAGGCACAGATGGAAGTTCTCCATAAAGGAGACCACAAAATCCTGATCCAAAAGCTAAAATGAAAGGATATAGGTAACTTTTTCCTCAGGCTTCCATGTGACTGTAAATCACTCAATTTCCTCCTCCCTCTTTGTGGATTTTTTTGTACTGGGAATTGAATCTAGGATCATTATCCCTCTGATCTACACCCCCAACTCTAATTTCTTTTGAAACAAAGTGTCTCTGAACAGTTGCTGAGGTTGATCTCGAATCTGTGACCCTCCTGACTCAGCCTCCCAAGTACTGGAATTTCAGGTGTGCACCACCAGCCTTGACTTCTTCATG
Source organism: Graphiurus murinus (assembly GCA_004027655.1). Classification (NCBI taxonomy): domain Eukaryota; kingdom Metazoa; phylum Chordata; class Mammalia; order Rodentia; family Gliridae; genus Graphiurus; species Graphiurus murinus. The sequence continues at coordinate 32,675 of PVLC010010617.1, read as the reverse complement.
GAATACTTGTTAAAACTAGATGAGGGGTCAGAGTAAATTATCAAAGGTCATGATGGCACAGCAGGGCAGAGTGGGGTGCTGTTAGGAGGACAAGTCAATGGCCTGCCTTTTCTGGCTCTGCAGATTGATGCTGGTAGTCGATGGAAGCTATAGGAAACAGATGGCTCCTGAATTTTTTAAAGGAGTGAAAACAGCAAGGGATGGAGATGGCTATGTATATAGCTTGGTAATGAAGATTTAACTCAGAGGAGGCAGGATGGGTTCTATGTCAAGCTCCACCAACAGCCCTTTTTATATTTATTTTTAAAAAAATGTCTCATTAACTTGCTGAGGCTGGCATCGAACCTGTGATCATCCTGTCACAGCCTCCCAAGTTCTGAGATTATACGTGTGCACCACCATACCTAGGTGAGATGATTTTTGTAATTTAAATTGACATGATAATTGTACATGTTTGGAGAATAGAGTGGCATTTCAGTACATATATGTAGTATTTAATGGTCAGATCAGAGATACTGGCATATTTATCACTTCAATCATTTTCCATTTTACATGAGGAAAGACTCAAAGCCTTGTGTACTAGCTGTTTTGAAACATACAAATAATTTTTTCACTGCAAGTTACTCTAATGTGCTTTAGGACATTAGAAATTATTCCTCTACCACTGCAACCCTGTGCCTATAAATGCTCCTCTCTGTGTATCCCTCACTCACATTTTCATGCCTCTGGTAACCATCCTTCTACTCTACTGAGATCAACCTCTTAAGCTTCTGCATGTAAATAAGACATGCAGCATTATGTATCTACCTTTTCACAACTGGTAAATGTATCTACTCTTCCTCTAAAGTCCCCAATCTCATTCATGTTGCTGCAATAAAAAATATTTAATAGTTCTCTACAGATAAATATTATTTAAGTGGATATACAGACCACATTTTCTCCACCTGTCCTTCCATCTATATAAAAAAATAACATGGTGTTCCCAGATCTTCTCTTTGTTCCCCTTATCTAATCACTGGGATGAAGAAGAAGAGCCTCACTAGAGAATCCAAAGTCCCTTTGAAGATGCTATCTGGGAGCTAGTAACTTGTTTTGAAAACAACAAAGTGTGAAAAAGCTTTCCAGATGCACTCTCAGCTTCCCATGATTAGACTGTCGTGACAGGTGACATGTACTTGCAGCTCTGGTGGGAGGTGAGGTCACATGATCACAAGTGTATATCTAGTGTCCGGCTGCTCCTCTTAAGCTCTGGTGCAGGATGTTCTGAGGGGGCGACAGTGACTGTGTCTGCACTAGTGTCAAGAGTGGCTCTTGGTGATGGGGAGGCTATTCTCACTCCTCTGGTTCAGAAGACAGCATTGAGGTGCAGATAAGTTCACAATAAGCACTTTGATACGACATCTGTCAGTCATTAATGAGTTTTTGTGGTGAGTTTTCCAGGTTTGTATAATATTAATATAATATTCTCATGTTCCCCCAAATGATAAGTTCATGCTATGTTACCTAGCTTGACTCTTACAAAAATGTGCACATTGATCAAAATGTCACATAGTACATCATTAACATACAAATATTATTTGTCAGTTAAATATAAATTATGTAAAAATCTACTACCAATCCCAAATCTTCAATTTCAAATTATGAGGTGCACAAGTTTCCAAACATCACATAATTTCTTAAAATTACTTGTGATAATATTATTTATGTCAGTTGTTTGATGGCTTCTTGTTGAACATAAAATATAATGACAAGATAAAAATTTCTATATGCATCTGGATTATTGGAAGATCTCAAAGGACTAATTCAGATAGCAGAACATGGCAGTCAAATGCACTTCTTGAAATCAGCCCAGACAGGATCAAGTACCCATTCTACCCAACCAATATGTAATTTAGATGAATCACCTAACACCTAATATTTCTTACCTGAACTTTTCATCATCTTTCTAATTCAAATGCCTGTCTCAAATGATGTAAAAATTGTGAAAAATAAAGAAGTTACCTATGTCTGTTCTTTATATAATTGACTAACGCATTGCAATGTACTTAAAGAGTAGACATTATTTTTTTTTTTTTTTTTTTTGGTACTGGGGATTGAACTCAGGGGCATTCTACCTCCGAGCTATACCCCCAGTCCTATTTTTTATTCTTTATTTGAAACCGAGTCTCACTAAATTGTGGAGTGCCTAATTAGGTAGCTGAGGCTGGCTGGGATTACAAGCAGGAGTAGACATTGTAATGTTGGAAATCTGTTACTAGAAAAATCTTTAAGTAAATATTTATAGGTAAGACCTGAGCATAAGTAGAAATATTAGGTTCTCATAATATTTCCTAATATATTTCATGGAAAGTAGTTTCTTGCTAAAAATGTTAAAAATCATGTGGGCTTTCAGTGAATCAGTATTTTTGCTGGTATTGGTCTTGCCTTGAAGTTGATGACTGCTGACTGTTTATGGTGGTCGTCACTTTGGGTGCGGGTGGTTGTAGGAATTCTTTATAAAAAGAGAACAATGATTCTTGCAGAATCAACAGACTCTTCATTTTGTAAAATCCTTCTCCAAAGCATGTAATGGTGTTTTAGATATGTTACCTGTAGTAGAACTTTTTTCAAAACAGAGAACCAATTCTACTCAGACTTGCTGCTGCCATACCAATTATATTTATATATCAATCTTCGTTGCCATTTCAACAATAATCCACGCCATTATTTCCAGGAGTTGTTTCCATCAAGAGCACTACCTTGATTGCTCATTCATGAGAAATGACTCCTCATCTGTTAAATTTTTATTGTGAGATTTCAGAAATTCAGTCCCATCTCTAGATTTCACCTTCAAGTCTAGATTTCATATGATTTCCACCCTCTCTGCAGTTACTTCCATCACTGATTTCTCGAGTCCTCAAAGTCCTCCTTGAAGATTAGAATCAACTTTTTCAACAACTGTTAAAGATGATATTTTTACCTCTCATAAATCATGAAACATTTAATGGCATATTGAATGGTGAATCCTTTCCAGAAGGTTTTCAATTAGTTTAATCTCATTCTTGAAATAACAGCTGGATTTTTTTGTTGTGGTGGTACTGGGGATTGAACTCAGGGGCATTCTACCTCCGGGCTACACCCCCAGCCCTATTTTTTTATTCTTTATTTTGAAACACGGTCTCATTAAGCTGCAGAGGGCCTCACTAAGTAGCTGAGGCTGATCCAGGCAAACCTGGATCCTCCGGTCTCAACCTCCGAAGTACTGGGATTACAAGCGTGTGCCACCATGCTCAGCTAACAGCTGGGGTCTGATTAAATGTAGATGTTAAATAATAAGGCTTTAAATTCAAAATTATCCCTTGATCCATGAGGTACAGAATGGATGTTGTGTTTGTGTGTATGAAAACAACATTAATTTCATGGTATACCTCCATCATGGAACACCAGGTGTGTTCTCATTAAGCAGTAATATTTTGAAAAAAAAATTCTTCTTAGCAGACGATCATCATAATGTGCTTAAAATATTCAGTAAAGTATATTATAAACAGACAGAGGACAGTGAGTATAATTCTGATGTGTCCTAGGTTTCTCAGCATGGTAAATGATCATTACCTTCAACTTACAATCAACAGGTGCATTAGCTCCTATAGAGACAGACACCTTCTCCTTTGAAGCTCTGAATGCATTGTGAAATTCATTGTGAAATGACTTCTCCTGTATAGCTATGACTTCTGTACATAGCATCTTCTTCCAATATTAGGCTGTTCAGTCTGCACTGAAAATCTGTAGTGTAGTACTTTCACCAGTTACTTTAGCTAGGTCTCCTGGATGATGGGCTGCAGTTTCTCCATCAGTTCTTGCTGCTTTCTCGTGTACTTTCCTATTATACAGATGGCTTCATTCCTTAATCCTTATGAACCAGCCTTTGAGAGTTTAAAGTTTTTTTCTGTAACTTCCTCAACTTTCTCAACCTTCAAAAAATTAAAAAGAATTAGAACCTGGATCTGGATTTGTCTTTGGTTTGGGTGAATGTTGTAGAGTATTTTGATCTTCTATCCAGACCTCTTAACAATTTCTCTCAATCAGTAGTAAGTTGGTTTCACTTTCTTATCACTCAGGAAATCACTGGAGTAATATTTTAAAGTGCTTAGTTTTTTATTAAATGTTTACCACTTTGCAAAAGTGATCTAACTGCTCGTCTGTCTTGGCTTTGGAAATGGTTTTCTCACTACACATAGCCTTTTCTAGATTTTGTGTAAAGTGAGAGATGTGTGACTTCTCTTGTTACGTGAATGTTTGGAATCACTTGTAGAATTATTGACCGACCTAATTTCAACACTGTTGTAGCTCAGGGAATATGGAGGCCCAAGGAGAGTGAGAGAGTTGGAGAGCAGCATGTTGGTGGAACAGACACACACATTTATTCATTAAGCATATCATTGTATGTTGATGTGAATCTTGCGTCTTAAACAATTTACGTAATGCCATTAAAGATTAGAGATACAAGATCACTGTATCAGATCTAATGAGAGAAAATTTGGAAATATTGTAAAAATAACCAAAATGTGACACAGACACACAAAGTAAGTACAGGTTATTAGAAAAACTGCGAACAGACTTGCCCTAAGAAGATTTTTAAAGAAAATTCCTCCCAAAAGTAAAATATTGGTAGAGAGCCTCGTAGTAACTCAACTTGAAGAGTCACTGTTCCCCAACTGTATTGGTTTTATCATCTAGAAGCTAGATATCGCTGGGTGCTTTCAGTCAATGATCTTGAAATCTTCCTCAGAAATTTCTTTTAAAAATGGATTAAATTCCCCAGTGAAATGGCATATATTGGTTAAAGGAATTTAAAGGGAAAAAAAGCCAGGCATGGTGGTACACTCTTGTAATCCCAATACTTGGAAGGTTGAGACAGGAGGATTTCGGGTTTGCAGCCAGCCTCAGCAATTTAGTGAGGCCCTCCACAACTTAATGGAACCCTGTATCAAAATAAAATATAAAACAGGGCTGAGATGTAACTCAGAAGTAGAATGCTCCTGGGTTCAATCCCCAGTAACGCATAGAATCTCCAGTTCAATCCAAAGAAAGGAAGAAAGAAGAGGAAGGAAGGAAGGAAAGAAAGAAGGAATGAAGGAAGGAAGGGAGGGAGGGAAAATCAAGGCCCAACTAAACTGGACACAAACAGTTTAAAGTGAAAGCATAGAAAAAGATATCCTCTACAAGTGGGAAAAATGAGAGCAGTGATGACCAAAATTATTCAAAATAAACTTGGGACAGAAACTGCCAATAAAAAAAATACCTTATATAAATAGCAGGATGCTATAACAACTATTAGTATATATGCACTTCACCTTTGGGTTGCCAAATATATGAAGCAAACATTGACAGAACTGAAGCAAAAAATGCACAGTGCCATGTATATATGACGGGAACTTCTATATCCCTTTCAAGGATGCATAATAAAGCCACCCAGAACATTATTGAGGACACAAGTACACGAAAAGCACTATAAAACATCCAGGCATAACAGGAACATAGAGAATACTCCACAAAACAATAGTAGAACACAATATTCAGAATAGATCCAGGAATATTCTCAGGAATACAGCAATACTTAGACCATATAAAAATTATGAAGTCTTATAAAACATTAGAATCTTATTAACTCTTTTCATGACAAGAAATGTAGAAATAAATGGAAAATTGGAAGCCAGAAAATACATAACTGTGACATAGAAATTAAAAAAAAACACATTCTCAATGTGCTCTTATTTCAAGACTGGAAGTAAATATTCAAAGATGTCCATACTATCTAAAGATTCCTACAATCCTTATCAAAATGCTAATGTCATTTATTAAAGAAAGAAAAAATCCTAAAAATAATGTAGAATCTCAAGGAATGAAGAGCTCAATAGCCTTCAGATGAGGAATAAACTTAAGAGACCTCACATTTCCCAGTTCAGAACATACTAAAAGCTACAGCAATCAAAACCATTTAGTAGTGGCATGAAGGCAGACATGCAGATATATGTAAGAGTGTAAAGAGTATAGAAATTAAACCCTCACATGTATAGTCAAAAAATGATGTCTGCATATATATAATTGTAGCATTGTTCTCAAAAGCCAACTTTGAAAGACACACACAATGAACTACTACTGCGCTGTAAAAAGTCAGGAAATTGTATAACACATATAATAAAGGCAAATCTCTAGGACATTATGCAAAAGTAAAATAACCCAGGCAGGAAAAGATATACTGCTCGATTCCACATACATGCGACCTCAAAAGTAATGAAACTCATAGAAACATAAATATGGTGGTGTTTGTCAGGCACTAGGGGAAGTGGAGGAGAGGCTATGACTTTCATATGAGCTTTGAGTTTTATATTTGAAGGAAAGAACATTTCAGAATTATGCTGTATAATTTAACCCTACTGAACAAATACTTTAAATAATATGAAAAATTTCATGGTATGCAATTTTGATCATAGTTAAAATTTAAAAATACCTAAAAAGATGTGCAGCTATAAACATTGTCAAGAAATATCTGCAATCTCTGAAGAGTGTTCCTTATGCGTTGGTGGTCCACACCTATGATCTCAGTACTTGGGAACCTGAAACAGTAGGATTGCAGGTTTGAGGCCAGCCTTACCAACTTAGTGAGAACTTTGGCAACTTAGTGAGACACTGTCTGAAAAATAAATAATAAAAGGGGTACCAATAAATAAATGGTAGACAGATATACAATATGATGTTGTAGATATATAGCTAATAATGATGATGAGAAGGAGATAGAAAGATGATAGAAAGATGATAGATAGATAGACATAATTAAGAGGTGAGTACTTGGTATCCTGTAATTTCCATGAGGATTTAGATGTTAGAATCCACCTTTCTATTACTTCTGTTCCCAATGATTTCTAAAATATGTATGAAATAATAGCTATATAATATAGATGTGTGGGTATAGAATAAAATGGTACAGATATAGTTCACAGTTTGTTTGTTTTTGTTTGCTGTAGTACTGGGGATGGAACCCAGGGACATTCTACTTCTGAGCTGTACCCCCAGGCCTATTTTATTTTTATTTTGAAACAGGGTCTTGATAGGTTGATGAGAGTTTCACTAGGTTGCTGAGGCTGTCCTTGAACCTACAATCTTCCTGTCTGAGTCCCTCAAGTCCTAGGATTATAGACATGTGCCACCATGCCCAGCCTCAGTTATTTTTATAAATGTATTATTTTGTGGTTGATACAGTATTTATGTATGTTTTATGAGGTACAGTGATGTTTTGGTTTGTGTCTACATTGCACAGTGATCAACTTAGGGTAATTAGCATGTCAATCACCTTAAACATTTATAATTTCTTAATGATAAGTATCTTCAATTCTTTTCTGACTTGAGATATATAATGATTTTCCTTTATATTACTCTTTTCTGACTTATTGGAGTTGTATAATGCCTTACTGTTAAATATATTTTCCTTACTGTGACATAGAATACTGCAAGAGATGTTTTCTATCAAATGATAACATTGTCACAATTGATTAATCCCTTTCTCTGCAGTCTCAGATAACCACTATTCTGATCTCAAGAATAAGGTCAACTTTCCTAGGTTCTATTATGAGTGAGATCCCATGGTGCTTGTTTTTGTCTTTCTGTACTTGATATAGTTCATTTAACATACTGCCATCCAGATCCACCCAAGCTTTGGAGCAAATTACACTTTTATGAATTTTGACCCCCACTTCCAGCAGGGATAGAAAATTTAAACCACAATGCTCACAGGAATATAGAAACTGAGATGTCTCTTACAGATAAAAGTGCTAGATCAAATGATTTAACAGGAGAAACTGAATTTACCCTCTAGCTGACTCAATGTTGGTGCATTATAATTATACATCATAAAGATGTCCACAGTGATAAAAAAAAAACATACATGCACACAGCACCTGGTGTGTTTCCATTTCATCCCATCCCACTTCCTCTCCTTCCCTGTACATAACATTGAAAATTGCATTGATAACTTCAAATATAAACATCGGTGCATTGTATTTGACTTAGCATTGTTACTGCTGTATCCCAGTAAACCTGACCATACAGATTAGAGGAAGGAGGATTTATTTCCTCACAGTTTCTTGCAGATTCTGGGTTCAGTACATGTGAGGCAGGGGGCTCGGATCTCGGGTATGGCGGTGGGAAGCAGAGAGGAGGAGAGAGCAGGACTCTGCTCCTCACATCATGGAGGCGGAAGCAGAGTAAGCAAGCTAAGGGATCAGAGACCATATATAACCCAGGACCACACCCCTCCAGGACCCACCTCTCCAGTCACAGATAAATCTATTATGTGGCTTTCTCTACTGATAATTACAGCCCTCATGACTCAACTGTATCAACACTGAGCTCTTTAGGGAGGATTCTTTACCTGACCACAACAGTAACATACATCAGAATGAGGTTCAAAGTGATGCAAACTTACATGCATAAGGTGCTTGGTGTGTTTCTCTCTGAATCCCACTTCGCTACCCACATTCACCCTACATATTAGTGAGATTGGTAGTGATATCTTTATATATGGACATAGCATTATTTGAACTGTTTCCTTCATCAATTTTCCTTTTTACCCTCTTCACCACCCTCCCCCAAACTCCTTCTGCTATTCTGCTGGTATCTCTCCTTATTTATCTGAAGCTCCTCTTGTTTCTTATTTCCTGTAAGGTAGACTAAACATCTGATTGATTTTGGAATTACATTCTCAAGCACATTAAATTTGCCACAATTACTACTTGGTTAAATCCTGACAATCACTGTCATTGAAGATTACACTAAATTATACCAGTAACCTTCAGTTTAGAGTTTCTGACCCTATCTCTCCTTACTAATTAGATAATGCCTCAAGAATTATCCATCGTGTCTGTGTGGCCTTGGTACTGAATCAAATTCAAATCCATAAGACTCTATTTCCCTGACATGATCACTTACCCAGACTCCTGATATGCCTCCCACTCAGAGTTTCTATGTCTTCAAGTAGAAGGGACAATATTCTCCTGAATCTTTTGGGCTTCTGCCACTGGGCTCTATTTTCTGATTGCAGACACCAGGGCTTGTGTGCAGGGAGGGGGGCAGTGGGACCTCGGAGTTGTGATGTGGGGCCTGCCCTCTCTTAGAGCTACAATTATCCACTCACATGCACCAGCAACAAGAGGACAGGCTTGGGGAACAAAATATTTGAGAAGCCTTTTGTTCCAATTGCCAACTCCCCAAAACAATGACACTTTTGTAGACCACATCCCCAGAGACTGCTGTGGAGTTCTGGTGACTCTTGCTTTTCCTGTGTCCCTATAGGCAGACAGGGGCTCTCCTAGGGGGAACTGGAAGTACTGTGGTCTGGATGCAGGGATTGCCGGCAATGTAGCTCATGTGTCTTACTGAATCTTCTCTTCCTCTGAGACAATTTTCTACTCCAAGGTGAGTTCTTTCTTGATCTTCAGATACATGAATGGTTACATCATTTAATACATAAGAGCAAAGGGATTCATGACATGGGAAGGATTTTCCAAGTCATGCAAGTAAGAGGAAAAACATGACAATAATCAGCCCTAGAAAATGTTAGGTAGTTAGATGGAAGTAAGCAGGTAGACAGGATTGGAATGGACCCACAGCACCTGAGGAAAAAATTCAAGTAGGCCCTTATGAATAGATATAGCTACACTTAGAAAACTGCAAGCTCTCATTTAGACCCACCTGGTAAGAAAGTTTCTAACATAGTGAAAACAACACAGATGCACTATGATATGATGGAAAAAAGACAATCAACCAGCCCAAACAAACATGCACAAGAAATGATTGCCCAAATGGAATATAAGGCTTTTGACACAAAGAGCGGCAAGCTGTTTTTCACTCCAGAAGGTGACACATTTCAGACTTTTCTCTAGACTTCAACTCCCCTCTCTTTTTTTAATCACAGACTTCTTTTATACTGGCCTCCACTTCTCTAAATAATCCTCTTATATTCCCCTAATTGTGCTTTCCATTTGAATTCTTTCTCTCAGAAGAAGCAGGAAGTAAGAAAGAGAGATCATGGCCTTGTAATATTTCTAGGAGAGATTACTGCCTGGTAAAACCATTGGGTTTTGCACAGCTCAGTGCTGAGTTTGCAAGTTGTGCCATGCCAATTTTATAACAAAGAGTCATTTACAAATACTGCCTTTCCTCTCACTCCTAGTAGTGATAGTAAATATAAGCAGGACAAGTTCCATAGAAAGATAATAAGTAAGCCAGGCATGGTGGCACACACTTGTAATCCCAGTACTTGGGAGACTGAGACAGGAGGATTGCAGCTTCAAGGCCAACCTCTGCAACTTAACAAGGCACTCAGCAATTTAGTGAGATCCTGTTTCAAAACAAAAAATAAAACAGGCCTCGGAGTATAGTTCAGAGATAGAACACAATTTGATTCCATCTCAGTACCACAAAAACACACACAATCAGGGAGTCATATTGATGAATCCTGCAAACACATATTTACAATTGACACAGGATGCACACATGCCCCACATGCAAATATAACCCTATATATTCACATACCAAAGTATATTCACTCATGTACACTTTTCAAACCAACCCCTACACACCCACATACACACTGATACACACTATAATATTTGAGTACACAAACTCAGAGCCTGCTATAGTTTGGGGCTGGAATGTCTTCCGAAGGCCCATGTACTAGAGGCTTGGATCCAGCTTAGTGCTATTGAGAGGGGGTAGAATCTTGTTTTTTTTTTTTTGACTCTGAAAAAGTTTTTTTTTTTTTAATTTTTATTTTTATTCATACATTGTAAGCATACATCTTTGTTAGGGGCAAATTGATAATGATACATGTGCTCACAATTCTCGTTTGACCCCTTCCCCAAATTCCCACCCCGCTCCCTCACCCTCCCTCCCTCTCAAGTTCAGTTTAGTGAGTGACCTTGATATACATTAGTGTCCCCCGGGCCCCCGTCCAACCCCCTTGGCTAAATCAACTTCTTTGCTTTTGAGGGTCTCTCCTTTTTCATCTGGAGACCCTCTTATGCCCCATCTTCTCCCTAGCATCCGCAAGTTAGGGAGAACATATGCTTCTTTACTCTTTGTGACTGGCTAATCTCACTTAACATAATGTTTTCCAGTTGCCTCCATTTCCTTGTAAATAACAATCTTTTAGAGGTGGAGTCTAGTGGGAGGTATCAGGTCACTGGGGAAGTATCTTTGAAGGTGGTTATGGGACCTGATCTTTTTTCTCTCGTTTTCATTTCCTGGCCATGAGTTGAGTGGTTGTGCTGTGATACATGCCCCTACCATGGTATTCTACCACCATAGACCCAAAGAAATAGGTGAGTTGACCATGGACTGGAACCTCTAAAACGGTAAGTCAAAATAAACCTTTCTTTCTTATGTCTTGTTTGTCTCAGGCACTTGCTATAGTCATGGAAAGCTAACAGAGAAAAGTGACACCAAATAGCAGGGAAGCCTTTGTCATTAATACATGTGGTGTGGAAGAGTTGTTGCTATTGGTTTGCAGGAGGAGTTTGGAAGAGTTTCCAGGCACAGGCTAGAGAAAGCCTAAAATGCAGTGAGTGAAGCGTAAAAGACAATCTTGGTGGGGGCTGCAATCCTCCTGTCTCTGTCTCCCAAGTACTGATGATCACACTTGAATGGGCAACCCTTCCTAGTTTTATAGAGCCTTCTTCTCAGCAAAAGGACAGAAAGTAATGTTCCCACTCTGTGTGTGTGTGTGTGTGTGTGTGTGTGTGTGTGAGTGAGTGCATTTTTACTGTATCCTGGAAGACAATCCTCTGAAAGACATTGTGAAAAATCTGGTATGCTGATCTTGGCATCCCAGCCTCCAGAAATATGACATCATTTACTTCTGTTGTTTATGCCACCTACTCTCAAACATTATATTATCAAAACAATAACGATGGACATATACCATGTTTTATGATGTTAAAGATGACATTGTTAAGTCTCAGACACACCCTGATTTTATGCTCCTCTAAGTGAATCAAGGTTCAGAATAGAAAAAGGATCCACCCTTGTGATCCACTGAGAAATTATGCCTAAGCTAACCACAGATGGCATCAGCACCCTCAGGGATGGAACAAAAGACAGAGAGGTCAGCAGCAGGTCCATCAGCAGGAACTGGGACAATGATCTAGGACCTGTGAAAGGATTCTGTAGTCCTGGAAAAGATGGGTCTCTGGATGGAGGAGCATCCAGGACACAATGGAAGAGGGAGAAGAAAATTGACTTTCCTTCCCTGTTCAATCCTTTGCTAGTATGTCCTTGAGTCAGCAACAGTCAGGGGGCCTGGGTAACATGGGTTCCTGTGGTACCCAACAGAGCAGGTGATGGATGGACCATAGGAATGGAGGTCCTAAGTGATGAACACAGAGATCAGGAAACAAACTACTGACACCTGAACTATGTCAAATGCCTGAGCTAGAAATCTCTGTGAGGTTGTATTGACCACATTAGATCTGGGTTGCTTTAAGATTCCTTAAATCTGTTTTGAGTGATCTGGCAATTTCTTGACATACACACCTGTGTTTTATTTGGGAATTTCTTTGCTTGCATCTCAGTGACAACATGTGAAATGATGGCATCTGTGGGGGAAATTCCTCTTAATTTCTTTACATTTTCCTCCTCTTTGTGTTGTCTTCTAAATAGCAAAAGTTCCATACTTGGATTGAGTTAAATTTTTAAAATATTTTATAGTATTTGATACTTTCCTACAAAATAAGAATATCTATAACCTGAGTACCTCATCATATGCTTTTATACATTCTAATTGAAAACATTAAAATCCATAAAAGAACACAAATGATTAGAGCAATTTATATATATTATTTGATTGGTAAATTCCTCCAACCATGTAAAGTAACACTATAATGTTGTCATATCTCCAAAGGAAATGAATATACACCATGCCAGTATTCTGAAATATCTCTTTTTTCCTGGCCTGTAGATTTTTACAAATTGGGGCTTAAAAACATAGAAATAATGTGGATGAAGATATGAGTGTTTAAATATTTGAATGAATTCAGTAACAAAACAATAGGAAAGAAAAAGAGGACTAGAAATCAGTGGCCTTGGTGGTGGGGATATATTTTGACTTAGAAAAGAGCCAATTGTTGTTTGGCTAGAGGTGAGAAAGATCAGAGTTTATATTGACTTTATTGACACAGTGACTTGAATTCATCAATTTGCTGCCATAATTTAGTTAGAAGGGACGTGGATTTGATGAGGCCCTCAGTGTAGTTATATACCCTTCCCAGTGATCAAAGCGCAGGCTGTTGATAAATCTGGCAAAGGTCACAGGATATGCCCATGTAGGACAGTTATTAGGAGCATTCTGGGCAGGAGCTGCTTGTGGCATTCCACAGGTGACTGAAAACAAATTGCTGTCTTTACCTACCACTAGAAGTCAACCAGAAGCCCAGTCTCCAGTTGGCCTGTTTGAGGCTTGGAGAAGCCATATTCCACATGTGGTAATGTTGCTTGCTTCTATCCATAAATATACTCCCAAACAATGTCGTATTTGAATGAGGGCTTACAAAGAGGCAGGTAACATCTAAACTGCAAAGAACAGTACTTAAAGATTTGTCATATTCTTTTTATTCATAGAATTTGTATCCAGTGTGTATTTTTTTTTTGCAGTACTGGGGATTGAACTCAGGGGCATTCTACCGTCAAGCTATACCCCCAGCCCTATTTTTTATTCTTTATTTTGATACAGGGTCTCACTAAGTTGCGGAGTGCCTCACTCGGTAGCTAAGGCTGGCCTCGAACCCGGATCCTCAGGTCTCAGCCTCGCAAATGCTGGGATTACAAGCATGCATCACCTTGCCTGGATTTCTAGTGTGTATTTTGTGATGTCTTCTAAGTAAAGAGATGTGGCTGAAGGATTTCTGACAGTCTTTACATGTGTAGGCTTTCTCTCATTTAGCCATTCTCTGATACACAGCAAGAGATTAAACTCAATTAGATTATCCCCTCAATTAGTCCTTTAGGTATTTTTTGTGTTTATTTATTTCTGCATGTTACAGTGAGTAGTTTATTAAATTTCACATTCACTGTAACGTAAAATATGCTACAGTGAAATTTTTTCCTTTTTCAGGGAACATCCCCACTGTTTTCATATTATGTCAGGAAAGTCATTGATATTACTGAGATAATTATTCAAAAACTTGGAGAATGGGGTTTTAGAAGTCACAGAGTTGATTTGAGCTGTTGTCAGGCTATAAGATTGAATCCCTGATTTTAGGAATTAGATTCTGATTATTGCATTTCTTGATTATCTACAGTTCCTCACTCCTAAATCTTATTCCTGGCTACACATGAATCATATGCATTCTCTTTTGCCTATATGATCTTGTTAGAAGCCTTCTTAGTCATCAACTTTGAGGTCTCTTTGGTCCACTTGAGAGGAGGACAAACCATCCACTCATGTAGGAGATTTATTTGGACACAGACAAATCTCCAAGGATCAAGTGGGACTGATATCCTGGGGCCCCGACATAAGCAGGGACACGGAAATCTTTCTTTCTTTACCTGTTCCTTCCCTGATTCATCCATGACTACCTTGATGTTTTTCCCTGACTCATCCTATGACTGCTTTTATTATTTCCTGTGATTAATAATTTCTTACAATGTTTTGGTTAATACCCTCAATATAGTTTTGAAAGACACTGGAGGAAGGAGAGCTAGGTTACCTATCTCTACTCCCTAGCACCCTCAATTTCCCTGTTTCTCTAATAATAATTTTCTCTAAAAATCATTGAATTTGCAGTTGATCATGCAAGAGATGTCTAATCAATCATCCAAAACCAACACCATTGGAATATATTATCTCTCCATTTCTTGTTGCTCTTTTATACAGGTCAACCCACCTGTATTCATGTATAACGTGAATGGGTGTTGGATCTTATCAAATGCTTTTTTGGCATCAATTGAAATGATCATGTGATTTTTGTCTTTGATTCTATGTGGTGAATTACATGGATTGTTTTCTGTATGTTGAACCAGCCTCGCATCCCTGGGATGAACCAGACTTGGTCATGGTGTATAATTTTCTTGATGTGGTTTTGAATGTGCATTGTTAGTATTTTGTTTAGCAGTTTATCATCTAAGTTCATCAGCGATATAGTCCTAGTTTTCTTTTCTTGAATTGTCTTTACTTGGCTTTGGTATTAATGTGATGTTGGCTTCATAGAATGTGTTTGGAAGAGTCATGTTTCTATTTCACAGAATAGTTTGAGAAGTATTGGGATTAGCTCTTCTATAAATGATTTATAAAATTCACTTGGAAAACCATCTGGCCCTGGGCAATTGGTTTGCCTCTAAATGTCACTTGGCCTTTTACTTCTGTTGAATTTAAGATTCTCTCCTTGGCCTCTACATTAGACAATTTGATTATTATGTGGTGTGGGGAACCTCTTCTTTGGTCTTGTCTAGAGGGGGTTCTGTATGCTTCCTGTACCTGTGTCAACTTCTCTATGTTTGGAAAATTCTCTGATATTACTTCTTTGAAAAGATCATGTATTCCATCAGTTTCAAATTCTAATCCCTCTTCTATGCCTATTATTCTTAAATTGGCTCTTTTAAAATTGGCCCAGATCTTGTCAATGTCCAATTCACGCTGTCAATTTTTTTTTCTAAATTAAGTACTATGCTTTTATTATTGGAATGGTCATCTTCTAAGTGTGATATTTTATTTTCCGTGTGGTCTAATCTACTGTTTCTACTTTGTATTGATGCCTTCACTTCAGTTATTGCATCTTTCACTTCCTTCAAGGCTTCTCTTTGATCCCCGTTCAGAGTGTCAGATTCTTTATTTGTCTCTTTCTTTCCAGTTTTCTCTGCATTCTTTCTGGAAATCTTGTATAATTTCTATGATTAACAATCTGAATTGTTTTTCTGGTAATCTCTGCCACTTTGTGTTGGTGAGTTCTGTTATTGTGGGATTGTGGTGGCTCATTATTTCTTTGCTATTTTTCCTTCCCAAGATTTCCCTATTCTTAAGTTCATGTCTTTGCTTCTCTTGCAAGCTTTCTCTCAATTTATAGATTACTTATTTTTATTTTCTTTCTGTGAATAGTATCTCATAGTGAGTTGCAATTACTCTAGGGCTTTTTCTGCCCACTCTATTGGTGGTGCCATTGGTGGAATTCAGGTGTTGACTTCTAGGATCCATTTGTTGCTTCCGTTATGGGGATTTGTCTCAGAGATGTGAGTAGGACAGTTTGTGGCCTCTGTGGGATGTGTTGAGCTATTCTTTCTATCAGCAGAGATGAGTTTTTCCATATGGTTTGGCAGTCCTTTCTGGTGGTTCACCTCTCTGGTCCCATCGCTGCAGTATGGATTTAGAGGTGTCCAAATTGTGTGTTGCTCTGGCTCTGGAGAGCAGGCTTAAGCTGGTTGTCCCAGGTATTATGGTCACTTTTGATCATGCAGGGATATGCCACCTGATTAGAGTGTCGAATTCTGGAGTCGCTTACTCCACATCTGGTCGCTGAGTATGCAGGAGGTCGTTAGATGTCTTAGTGCTATTAGACCCTGCTTCAGTCAACTTGAATTCTTGATGTGTGGGACTAAAAATGTTCTTCTGATATTTGAACATGGAGACATGTTTATACCCACTTCCTATGGCATATGGACTCAGGGCCACAAATATCTGTGAAGAGGGGAAATGCAGGGTATAGGCTCTGTGTGAGTGCTCTGTCTGCTCTTTTTAGGCAGGTTAGAAAAATGCACATTAAAAGAGAATTGCATTTATTTCCCAAAATAACTCAGAAATTAAGTGAAAATTAGATTTAGGACAGGCTTGCTCTCTCAGATCTTAGACTAAATATTTATATACACCACAGATTGTAAACTTTTGGCTTAAATTTTCATAAAACATGTTTCATGAGCAGATTGAGGTTATAGTTTAATTTTTCCAACTAATATCATAGCAGTGATATCATGGCTTGTATTCATCAACACTTGTTATCAACTGTCTAATGAGAGTGGATTAACTGACTGTCAAATTTCACCACAATACATGGTTTTCTTTTTATAAGTGCCTTGGAGTATTTACTAAAATATGTGCATAAGAAATAACATTTTGTACAAAAACTCATATTTCTTACTTTCTTCTCACTCAGCCTTCCATTGAGGAATGAAAACTCTTACCTGTGTTTTCTAGTCTTTTCGCTGAATTTTTTGGTTCTTCTAGATATAGGATCATATCATCTACAAATAAAGATCACTTTATTTATTCTTTTCCTATTTTAATTCCTTTGATATACCTCTCCTGTATTATTGCTTTGGCAAGATTCTTGAGGACTGTATTGCAAAAGAATGGTGATAGTGGGCATCCTTGTCTTCTGCCTGATTTTAAAGGGAATTCGTACAGTTTTTCTCTATTCATTATGATGTTGGCTTTGGGTTTATTGTTTATTGCCTTAATAATGTTAAAGTTCTTTCTATTCTGATTTTCTTTAGTATTTTTAACATGAATAGGTGTTGGATTTTGTCAAATGATTTTTCAGCATCTAATGAGATGCTCATAGGGTTTTTGTACTTTGCATTGATTTACAAATGTTGAACCAGCCTTGCTTTCTTGTGGTGATTCCAACTTGGTCATGGTGTACAATTTTCTTGATGTGGTTTTGAATGTGCATGGTTAATATTGTGTTCATAATTTTTACATCTATGTTCATCAATGATATTGGTCTGAAATTTTCTTTTCTTGAGGTATCTTTATTTGGTTTTGGTAATAATGTGATATTGGTTTCATAGAAGCAGAATTCCATCCCTTTCAATTTTATGGTACTGCAAAACCATTTATCTTTACCTAATTATACTTATATATGTATATATTTTATATAAATGAAAACAAAAATTCAATTTATTCAATTTGACCAAAAAATGGAGCATGTGCAAAGAAAAGCACTGGGTAATGTTTCAGAAATAGTAATTCAACCCAGATAGCATGATACCCAATTATACTATAACTTTATTATAAAAACGATAATGTCCTTTAATACAAATACAACATATGTGGACAAGATTCTCAAAGTTGTGATTTCAGTCCTCTAGAAAAGAGATTAGTAGAGAAGTCACACCACCACACTGTAGGGTGGACATCTGCACAGGCCTTTGTTTCCCATAGCCTGGAATAAGGTCAGAGAGTTTCATGGTTGTCTGAGGATAACATTTCATGTATTCAACTTTAGTATAAAAACAATACAACCCATTCAGTTTCCTTACATAAATGAAGTTAAATTAACATATAGTTTACATTAGGCATTTTAAAATTCATTGTATGGTGTCTGGTTAAAATACAGATGATAAACACTCAAGAAGCATTATTTTCCCTCTCATATACGGATGTTACAATTCTGTATTCTCTTATTTTAAAGACCAGGGCTCTACTACTAGTAAATGTTGAGTGGAAATACATTTATACTCTTAAAAAGAATTACCATTTTTCTCTGGTGATGCAAAGATTGTTAAATATTTCTCAGGCCAAATAATATGAAAGACTGAAAAACATTTTTTCTATGAACATTCACTATAGTTTTCATGAACTAGCAAGGTTTTCTCTCTCCCTATGGTACACTGGTTCAATGGCTTATATTCTGTCGGGGACCGACAGTGCACAATGTCTGCCTTTGCTGACTCACAGGTATAGAAGTGTGTTCCTACGGAGATAAAAATTACTATAACATGTGCTGACTACTGACTCAGGGCAAAAGCCCTGCTTTGCTTCAAGTTTCAGGAATCAAGAGGTTTATTCAGACTTTATCAGGCTGTTATAGTAATGAATTGCATGAATATTTGTTCCTTGAACTGTACCCTCAGATGATTAATTTACACAAAATGTAACCATTGTGAGAAAACATTAACTTTGACATATATTCTGGTGCTTAAAGCAGTATATAATAACTGGGCTAAATAAACTCTGGCATGGCAGTACCCACTGTCAGCCCTCCTAAATCTATCCCTTGTTTTCCTCTTTCTTAAGTAACTTTTGTCTTTGTTTTTCTCAAGCCACACTTTCTCCCTCCAAGGTTGTCCAACTTAGCTGGCTGGCTCCGGCTTTGATAATATTCTATATTTACAATTTGTATTCTTTCATGATACAGAAGTCCAGAAATCACAGCAGGCTTATTGTTCTCCCAATTACAATTCAACCAAAAAGCCACCTACGTTTAGATTTTACTGATACCTTTATATTTCCCATTAATTTGTCATGAAAAACTGATGCAATAATACCTTCCTACTACATAGTGGGCCCTGCAATCTCTGGTACAGCAGCAATTGGCAGCAAGTGTTCATATACTATTTGGGAAATAAGATGTCAAATAAATTGGCTTGAAGGTGAAATAAATCTATAGTATTTGTCCTTCAAAATCTCATATATTGTCAATTTGAAAATGTACCCACTGATTATAAATACAAGCTACTCAAAAATCAATGTGTTTGTTCCTTTGAAACACAAAAAGATACTATAATATCATGGAGAATGTATTCTCTATGAAAATCTGGATTAGTGTAAGGTCTGAAATTATCAGTGCCTTAGTTGATTCTAGCATACATTCCCTAATGTGATTATTATATTTGAAAATAGAACTTCCACTTTTTTGGGGGGTTACAGAAAGTAATTTTTCTAATAAACTTTCTGGTGAAGTCAAGGTCTATATTTGGAAAAAAACCAACATTCATTCCATGCATAGGGATTTCAGGTATGATTTCTCTGATAATTGCATAAAATACAAATAATATGAAATGTGCCACATTCTTTTCATCTATAGGGGTTCTCTCTAGTAAATGTTCTAAGATGTACAGCACGAAATAAAGAATGAGCAAAAGATTTAATGCATCCTTTATATTTATAAGGTTTCTCTCCACTATGTATTCATTATGTAAACAAAAAGAGGCAAAGAACAAATAAAGGATTATTTTTTTTTTTATTTTTATTTGCAGGGTTTCTTTACAATGTGAATTCTCAGAAACAAAACAAAACATGATATTTGAAGAAAATCTCTACTACATGCTGTACATTTGTTGGGTTTCTCTCTAATGTGGATTCTTTCATGGACAATAAGATGTGAGGTATGAGCAAAATATTCACTACATTCTTTACCTTTTAGGGTTCCTGTCCAGTGTGATTTCTTTGATAGACGAGAAAATATGTAGGAGCAGCAAAGATTTACTACATTCTTAACATTTCTAGGGTTTCTCTTCAGTATGGATTCTCTTATGCCTGACAAGAGTTGAGGAATCAACAAATTATATACTACAGGATCTACATTTGTAGGATTTCTCTTTAGTGTGTTTTCTCTGATGGATGACAAGATGTTAGTTATGAGTAAAAGATTCACCACATTATTTACATTTTTAGGGTTTCTCTCCAGTGTAGATTCTCTCATGCTTAGCTACATTTGAGGAAGTAGAAAAAGATTTACTGCATTCTTTATATCTGTGGGGTTACTCTCCAGTATGGATTCTCTGATGACTTATGAGAGTTGAGTTGTGAGAAAAAGATTTACCACATTTTTTGCATTTGTAAGTTTTCTCTGCAGTGTGGATTCGCTGGTGGACAACAAGATATGAGTTTTGAGAAAAAGATTACCACATTCTTTACATTTGTAAGGTTTCTCTCCAGTGTGGATTCTCTCATGTTTAGCTAGATTTGAAGAAGTAGAAAAAGATTTACTGCATTCTTTATGTTTGTAGGGTTTCTCTCCAGTGTGGATTATCTGATGAGTTATAAAATTTGAGTTTTGAGAAAAAGATTTACTGCATTCTTTATATTTGTAGGGTTTCTCTCCAGTGTGGATTCTCTGATGACTTATAAGAGTTGAGCTGTGAGAGAAAGATTTACTGCATTCTTTACATTTGTAGGGTTTCTCTCCAGTGTGGATTCTCTGATGTACTATAAGAGTTATGTTCTGAGCAAAGGATTTAGTACATTATTTACATTTGAAGGGTTTCTCTCCAGTATGAATTCTATGATGTTTTACAAAACTTGATTTATGAGCCAAAGATTTACTGCATTTTTTACATTTGTAGGGGTTTTCTTCAGTGTGGATTCTCTCATGCTTAGCTAGATTTGAGGAAGTAGAAAAAGATTTACTGCATTCTTTACATTTGTAGGGTTTCTCTCCAGTGTGGATTCTCTGATGAGTTATAAGATTTGAGTTATGAGTAAATGATTTACTGCATTCTTTACATTTGTAGGGTTTCTCTCCAGTGTGGATTCTCTGATGACTTATAAGAGTTGAGCTGTGAGAGAAAGATTTACTGCATTCTTTACATTTGTAGAGTTTCTCTCCAGTGTGGATTCTGTGATGGACAACAAGATTTGAGTTATGAGTAAATGATTTACTGCATTCTTTACATTTGTAGGGTTTCTCTCCAGTGTGGATCCTCTGATGACTTATAAGAGTTGAGTTCTGAGAAAAAGATTTACTGCATTCTTGACATTTGTATGGTTTCTCTCCAGTGTGGATTCTCTGATGTACTATAAGAGCTATGTTCTGAGCAAAGGATTTAGTACATTCTTTACATTTGAAGGGTTTCTCTCCAGTATGAATTCTCTGATGGTTTACAAAACTTGATTTATGAGCCAAAGATTTACTGCATTCTTTACATTTGTAGGGGTTTTCTTCAGTGTGGATTCTCTCATGCTTAGCTAGATTTGAGGAAGTAGAAAAAGATTTACTGCATTCTTTACATTTGTAGGGTTTCTCTCCAGTGTGGATTCTCTCATACTTAGATGGATTTGAGGAAGTAGATAAAGATTTACTGCATTGTTTACATTTGTAGGATTCCTCTCCAGTATGGACTCTGTCATGACTAGTCAAACATGAGGAAGTAGAAAAAGATGTACTGCATTCTTTGCCTGATTCTTCTTCTACAAGTGTTGTTTTATGTCCACATAGTTTTGGTGGTTTTCCAGAAGCTTTCCCATGTTTATTACTCCTCCATCTGTTGGAACTCTTTCTAGTATTAATTCTTTCATACTGCATACATGGTGAGCACTGTATAAACGTTTTGCCACAGATATTATATTCATAAGGCACCTCTTTAATGTGGGTATTCTGATGAATAGTAAGGGTTGAGCACTGGTCAAATTTTTTCCCACATTTATCTCCATTACCACAGTTCTCTGAATGGTGAATTCTCTGGGGTTTACCAGTGTCTGACCCATTGTTGGTGTTTTTCCATAATTCATTGCCTTGATAAATTCTATTCCCAATTTTAGTACCCGAATGATTGTTTAGTAAAGAGCTGTCAGTAAAGGCCTTTCTATTTTTATTATATATGTCAAAATTTTCAATGTTTTCTATATCATGATATCTTTGATTCCACAACTGGTTGATAATGGACTTCTGATATTCATGTAAATTGCAAATATTAGGAAGAGGTGGGATTAATTGATGGGAGAATAATGGACTTCTGATGAAGGGTCTCTCAAAATTGCCACATTTAATATTATTTCCTGTATGTTTAAATCTCTTTTCTTCTGAAAAGTTTGAATGAGATTTTAAACAAATACTACTTTCTGAGGAATTTGCATGATTACTAACATCATAATCTGTATCACCTGTTGGATTTTCTAAATCTCCTTCCCCAATAAAACCAGGTTTTAAAAACTGACAGGGATCTTGAGTCAAAAAACCATGTGAAATAACAAATGTATCTGGCATAACATAATTTTTGAGAACAGTTTGTTTTTTATCTTTTTTGCCAGTGTTGTCACAGGTAGTTGTTGCAAAGGGTTTGGGTTCCTCATAGAATTCTCTCTGCCTTTCCAGTTCACCCATTTGCTGGTTTTTACTTAAGTGTAAATACGCAAGGTCACAGATTTCACATTTTTCAAATTTCACTTTTTGGGATGAATCCTGTGTTGTCTCCTCTGGGAAAAGTCCATGGGTATATTGAGAAGACATAGCTGAAAGAAGTAAAAATAGTATTATGTCCTGCTTACTGGACCCATGTGACATATTTTGGAAGGTAATGTATAAATTTTTACAAAACTGAAAAGCATTAACAAGAGGACAAAATATGAAACTTTAGTATTTTTATCAGTATGTAAATCTAAAAAAGTTTGTGAAATTTTTTTAAAAAATTAGATTTTTTTCAGCATTCTAGGTAATTAACTCACCAGAAAGAGACACATAACTGAGAGGAAGACTAGCTGTTACATTTTCCCCATCATAGGCCCACTTCCTCCCAAAGGATAAATTCCTCATAGGTTAAATGATTCCTTAGGAACGACAGAAAAAAGTGGACCATGTGTTCCCATTTCTCTCTTTCCTGGGGGTTCATAAGGTCTCTTTTCCTCACATGGTGTGCTAACATGAATCAGTATATTGTGGATGATAGTTTGGGTCAGTTCAGTGCTAAGATGAAGGATATCTATAATACCAGAATTTCTCCCAGGGAAGAAAATTATGGATTTTGAGAATAAGTATGTTTAACCATTTTCTACCAGAAAAATATAAGTAAATTTTCAGAGGCGACTCATCCTGAAATCAGGTTTGAAAGGATCCAAAATCTCTAGCATGGATGTTAGGGTTCAGTGTCTACTGGATGAGGCCAATGCCTATATTATGACAGGTGTCTCTTTGTTGTTTATTAATTTTTCAATTGACTAATAAAAGTATCAAGGTTGGGCATGTACAGCATGATGTTTTAAGTCTTAAATACATTGTGGTATAACAAAAATAATTCGTATTTCATCCCAAAGTGAGCATTTTTGCAGCATTATTACTTTAAATCCTTTCTCTTAGCACTTGGTTATCTGTATTTATTGAATTATTCTCAAAAGCCAACAGGCAGAAGCAACTCGAAAGTACCCTGACAAATGGATAACGTCACTTTGGTTGACACAAACAACAGGTGCACTTTCTGCTGTTATAATGCATGAAATCTAGTAACATCTACAAAAACGATAAATCTTGAATGTTATTCTACAGTGAAATAAGCCAGTCATGAAAATATATACTGCTTGATTTCACATTCAGGGGATCTTTTACGTAATCAAATGCATAGAAACAAAGTAGAATGGTGTTTGTCAGGAACCATGGAAAAAGAGAAGAGGAACATACTTTTATGGGAGTGTCCAATTTTAGTTCTGGGAGCAAAACATTTTAGAAATATATTTAAAACAATATGAGGTACTTATCATTGCTGAGCAAAACCTCAAATAATTAAGATGGCAATTTTTATGTTACTTGTTTTTAATTACTTTTTGAAAATCTATTAAACTGCAGGGCAAACCTGTAATCCCAGTACTTAGAAGTCTGAGTCACAAGGATTACAGGTTCCACGACAGCCTCAGCAACTTAGTGAGTATGCAGTGTAACTCTGTGATATTATGCCCCTGGGTTTAGCCTCCAGTACAAAAATATATTAAAATGTTTATATATATAAAAATATTAAGCTAGGGAGAAAGTGGGACATAAGAGGGACTCCAGTCAAAAAAGGAGATGAGCAAGGAAGGTGACTTCACTGAAGGTGATATGTGGGGGGAAAAGGGAAAAACCCTAATGCACATGATGTACTTTCACAAACATATCAAAGTCAATCACTAAACTGAAATTGAGAAAGAAGGAGGGGGCATGGGGTGGGACTTAGGGAAGGGTTAAATGAGAGATGTGTACATGTATGACTTTAACAGCTTGTACCTAACAAAGATGTATGATTACAGCCGGGCGTGGTGGCGCACGCTTGTAATCCCAGCATTCGGGAGGCTGAGACCGGAGGATCCGGGTTCGCGGCCAGCCTCAGCTACCTAGTGAGGCACTCCGCAACTTAGTGAGACTCAGTTTCAAAATAAAAAATAGGGCTGGGGGTTTAGCTTGGAGGTAGTATGCCTCTGAGTTCAATCCCCAGTACCGCAAAAAAAAAAAAAAATAGGACTGGGGGTGTAGCTCGAGGTAGAATGCCCCTGGGTTCAAACCCCAGTACGGCAAAAAAAAAAAAAAAAAAAAAAAAAAAAAAAACATGCAATGATTAGTGTCCTCTGAATGTCAGGAAAATGTCACAAAAATGCAGTGTAATCATTTATAGAAAACTTCTGAGAATATTTAATAGAAGTATTTAAAGGACAGCAGAGTAATTTACTAGGTTAGGAGTATATTAAAATGTCCCCATATGGAGGCAGTCTGTGTAGTACACAGATTTTCTCAGGACACTGAATACAATAGAACTGTGAGACTATTCAGGCCTTCACATATGAAGGATTGGACTTTTGTTCTCCTTGGGCATAAGGCTGATAACCACAAGGAAGGAGAGGTCCCTCAGTGACAGCAAGGTAATACAACTTAACTAATCAAAACTAATTCACAATGATGCAGAGCATGGAAAATCAGTTTCACCTTTGGCTCTAATTTTGACCTTTGTCCCTCTGACCAGTGTCTTCTGCTTCATTCCCTCCTGCTTACCTGGGTGTGTGGCTTCTCTATTCACTCTCTTCACTTTCCAGGGTTCTTTTCTTTGCTCCAGACAGGTGATTAGCTCTGGCTTAGATATAGAAAGACCTGTATAGTAAAAAAGTCATCAAGTATTAGAAAATATACCATGTGATATGGACATATGTTTGTCACTTTGAATCACATCATGATTTATAATTACAAAGCACCATCAAAAGTGTAAGAAAACCAAAAGTAAAAACAAAGAAAGCAAAGAAGTGGATCATAGTAATAAATTTCTAAAATAACTACTAGACTAGAATGAAGGATGCATATCACCCCCCCAAATAGTGATATTTAAAAAAGATAAAATATTATGAAAACCTTTCCTATACAAAGAAATTTCTATTTATTAAAAACTCAGTAATGTGAGATTCAGTAACATAAAGACTAAGTTCTCAAACATTTTTGTGCAAAAAACAGCAGTTAACCCTAAGTGTAGAGTATGAAAAAAAAAAAGATACTCCTACCCACAAAGACCAGGTTCCTGTAGTTCTCCAACATCACATCCCTGTACAATTCTCGCTGTGCAGGGTCCAAACATTCCCACTCTTCCTGAGAAAATTTGATGGACACATCCCTGAATGTCAATAGACCCTGAAAGAAAATAGTACTTTGACCATGTATCCATGCCTGGAGTTCCTTATTTGATATGAGAGGATGAGGGGACTTAATTTCTTATGAGTGAGTGTTATTGTTTTGATGTAATTTGTTCCCCTAACTCTCCTTTGTTTATAGAATGGTCCCCAAGGCAGCAGGGTTCAGAGGTGTTCAGGGGCGTGGACTTTGGAAGTAGATTGGATCATGAGAGCATTAAAGTCATCAATATTCATCCATTGATGGATATCATAATTTGGGTATATTATGGTGTTATGGAAACACAGAGGTAGGGCCTAGCTATGGGAAGTGTATCCTTGGGGATATCCCATTAAAGTTTATATTTTGTCTTTACACCTTCCTGTCTCTCTGACTCTGGGATACAAAGTGAACTACTTTGCTCCATAATCTGCCCCTTTCCAGGATGTTCTGCCTCAACATAGGCCTAAATGTCATGGATAAAGCTCACCATGGAGTCAAACCTCTGAACGTGTGAGCCAGAATAAATCCTTCCTTCTTTCTGTTTATTTAGCTCTGGTATTTTTCACAGTAAAGAAAATTAACACAGTGAGTGATATGTGCTATTCAACAAGGCATGTTTAAAGTCATCATAATCCCTAATCTATTCTCTAGCTCCAGTTGAAACAAGATAATATCCTCAAAACCAGTTTTAAAATTTAAATTGAAGCATCAACATAGGAATAAGGTTTCTGAGTTATATATTTCTGTCATACAGGATCAGTTATACATATTTCTCAGATTGAAAATCTTGGTGAGTTGAAACTGTGCTTTCCAAATTTTTACATGTGTAGAATGAACCATAGATGTCATTAGACTACTGATTGTGATTCAAGGAGTTTTTTGGCTGAGCTATACTTTCAGCACTTGTAGCATTCTCTGGTGATGTTAATGACTCAGGGCCAATGTTGCCTATTTGAATAGTAAAGAGAGAGAGAGTAATGAAGGAGGAATTCATGGATGATTTTACATTCAAAGTTATTATTGAACCTTTTAGGGTTTTTTAAATAGTAAAAACACAGATGTGAAGATTTAACTAATAGACCTGTCTGTAACCTGTAACCATGCATGAAGCCCTTAGTTCACACTCCAGCGTCAAAAGACAAATGAAAGTAAGAATAACAAGAATATTCCTCGAAATATGTTGTTTATACCCACAATTTAATTTTATTGAACCAAATATAAGAACAAAATGATATCACTTGCAGGAAAATAGATGGAAGTAGAGAATAGCATGCTGAGATAAGCCAGTCTCAGAAAGTCAAGTATCACATTTTTCTTCTTTCATAAGTGGAAGCTAGAAGGAAAAAGGAAACAAAAGAGACTTCTGCTAAATAAGAAGAGAGAAGAGTAGAAGAGTGGAAAGTGTTTGGTCAATGGAAGCAGGGAGGTAAAAACGGATGTTTGATGAAGGAATCCATTGAAATAATGCTATGTCCATATATGAAGCTATCACAACCAATGTCACTAACATTTTGGGGCAGGGATGAAGGAATAACAGGATGGGATGTGGAGAGAAATACAAGTATGTGTGCCTATATGTTGCATCAATTTGAATCTCAGTATGATGTATAATTACAATGCACCAATAAGAGTATAAAAATGCATCAGAAGCTAAAAATATTTATTATGCTACAAAAGGAATTCTAGCTACTTTTCAAAGATTAATGCATAAAACAATTATTATTTGTGAGTTGATATTTAGTCTTTTATAAGAATATTTTGTCAAACATCAATAAGTGCAACAGCTAGTTTTTTACCTGTTTATCTGATTTAGAATTTTTCTTTTTCTTTTCTTTTTTTTTTGTGGTACTGGGGATTGAACTCAGGGGCATTCTACCTCCGAGCTATACCCCCAGCCCTATTTTTTATTCTTTATTTTGAAACCGAGTCTCACTAAGTTGCAGAGTGCCTCACTAGGTAGCTGAGGCTGGCCGAGAACCCGGATCCTCTGGTCTCAGCCTGCCGAATGCTGGGATTACAAGTGTGTGCCACCACACCCGGCTTGATTTAGAATTTTTCAAAAAGAAATACACAGGCCAATATGCCAAGGAAACACTGTCACAATTGTTGGAGCTCATTTCCATACTGACGTGAGTAATGAAAGGAAAAGGTAGGAAAAAAATTTCATCAAATAACCTATGTCTTGTATAAGAATAGAGATCTCCAGAACACAGGCCTGTTTCATAATCTCACCTGAATTAGCCAGTATCCCCAGCGAACAAATGTGGGAACTTTCCTCCCTCACAGAAAGATTGAAGTGAAAAGAAATTAAGAAGAAATATGGAGGAAAATCTAAGATGGCGCCTGAGTGAAACAACCTTTCCCAGGTGCTGTAATTTCAAACAAAATATACCATAAAAGAGCCTTTTAACCGAAGGAAATAACAACGAAAAAAGTGATATTCGAACCTCAACTTTAAAAAAGCATAGAAAGCGGAGCAGCTGACCAAGGAAGTCCACCGCCGTGCCCCCGGGGTGGGCACCCGGCACCGCGGTGCCGAGGAGTCCAGCTGTGAAGCTGGGACTTGGGAGCTGTGGTGATCATCCAGAAGCCATAAGCTACAAACTCCACACAGCGACCAGGCAGGCGTGGAGCGAGCACCCCCAGGATCATACACTCTATGCAGGCAGGGACCCCCGAAACAGCCACAGCGACTGGAACACGTGGGACGGGACAAACAGCGTAAGCCCCTGCGGGTCTGCCCCTGCTCCACGCCGCTGCAGAGAGGGAACGGTGACTATCTACACAGCAGAGCTTGAAGTAGGGCTGCCATGGACACAGTTCCCTGACAGAAGGAAAGTGAACCAGAGGGGATGAAACATGATTGGGGCAATGAGAGGCGCTGAAAAAAGCCCAGGACGAAGAGGGGAGACTGCTCGCACCACGAACCAGCGGCCATGTTGCTACCAGCCCCGCCCAGCCAACTTCCTGTCAACTCTCCAGATGGTCAGTGACCTCTGGCGCCCCCCAGCGGACCAGAGGAGGAACAGGCTGAGCAGCACAGATCCCTAAGTCTGCACCTGCAAGTTGTGGGGAACAATATACAAGGGATAGGATCAAACACCCGCCCTTCTGGAGCTTAGGAACATAAGGGTGGAAGAACCCAGTGCATGTAGGGCACCTGGAAAGACCCGGCATTTAGACTGCACACCTGCCAACAGCAAAGGCAGGGAGAGAGATGCAACCAGGCACTGTGGAGAGCCCAGAGACATAAGCTAACACCAACAAAACCCCCTGCCTGCATTGACAGAGAAAATTAAAATCCCAGAGACACACTCGAAAATTTAAGCTTGATACTTATGAACTAGCAGTGTCCATTTTAGTGTCTGGTTGCTGTTTTTAGACTTTGGGGTCTTTTTTGTTGTTGTTGTTCTGTTTTGTGTTCTTTGTTTTTGTTTCTTTTTAGTATTAAGTTGTATCTGTTGTCACCCTGTTTTTATTTGTAATGCCTTGATTCTTTTATGTTTGTTTGGATGATTACTTGCTTTGTAATTACTTGCTTAGGTTGTTGAATCTCCTCCTTATCCCTTTTACAAGCTTTCTCCCCATCTATATTTCTCTCCTCAACACTTTACCTTCTCTCTTTTCTTTCCCTCTTTTTCCTGTCTCATACCAAGGGCATCTCAGACTTCCACACTCAAAACTCTATATTCACTACCAGATTCTCCCGACAGATATAAACTCAAGAGCAAGGGAACCATCAGAAGGAAAAATAACAAAGAAACAATGAGCTACTACAACCCCTCAATAACAGATCTCACCAACCCAGAATGGCAGAGATTACCAGAAGAACAATTCAGATTTCTAATACTAGAAACAATACAGAATTTTCAGAAAGAAAGCAGGGAAAATTGGAAAGAATTAAAGGAAGAAGTAAAGGAAGAAATAAACAAAGAATTCGACGACCTGAAAAGAAACCAAAAAGAAGCACTGAAGGAAGTGAAAGATGAAATAATTGAAATGAAGGCCTCAATACAAACTATAAACAGCAGATTAGATCACATGGAAAATAGAATATCACTCCTAGAAGATGACCACTCCAAAAATGAATCTATAGCGCATAACTTAGAAAAAAAAATATGACAATATGAATTGGACATGGAAGAGAACTGGGCCAATTTTAAAAGAGCTAACCTAAGAATAATAGGCATAGAAGAGGGATGAGAAGTTGAAACTTATGGATTAAACAATCTCTTCAAAGAAATAATAACAGAGAATTTCCAAACATAGAAAGAGAAGTCGACATACAGGTTCAAGAAACATACAGAACTCCCTCAAGACAAGACCAAAGAAGAGGTTCACCACGCCACATAGTAAGCAAACTGACCAACGTAGAGGCAAAGGAGAGAATCTTAAAGGCAACGAAAAGTAAAAGGCCAAGTGACATTTAGAGGCAAACCAATTAGAATCACTCCAGACCTCCCGAATCAAGTCATGAAAGCCAGGAGAGGCTGGAGTAACATATTCCAAACTCTGAAATAAAATAACTTGCAGCCAAGATTCTCATACCTAGCGAAACTTTCTCTTAAAATTGACGGGGATATAAAAACCTTCCATGATAAATAAAAACTGAAGGAATTTTTGTCTTCCAAACCAGCACTAGAGAAACTGCTTAAAGAGATTAACTACAAAGAAGAACTAACCAGTAAATGTCAGAATGAGAGAAACAATAACTTCCAGGAAGCAAACAGCTAAGCAAAGAAGAACAAACACTATTGCAAACAGAAGTCAAAACTCAAAATGTTAGGAATTAAAAATCATCTCTCAATAATCACACTGAATATAAACGGTCTTAACTCCTCAATAAAAATGCACAGGTTGGCAAAATGGATCAAAACCCAGAATCCATCTATATGCTGCCTGCAAGAAACACACCTTACAAGCAAAGATTCCCACAAACTAAAGGTGAAGGGCTGGAGTAACGTAATCCATGCCAATGGAACTCGGAGACAAGCAGGAGTAGCAACTATGATATCAGATAAACTAGACGTCAAGCTCAAGCTTACCAGAAGAGACAAAGCAGGTCATTATTTACTAGTAAAACGAACAATCCAGCAAGAGGAAATAACAATTATCAACATCTATGCCCCAAACATAGGTGCAGCCACTTTTATAAAACAAACTCTATATGATATAAAGACGCACATATTTCCCAATACACTAATACTAGGAGACTTCAATACTCCTCTTACATCTCTAGATTGCTCCTCTAAACAAAAGGTCAGTAGAGACACCTCAGACCTAAAGGATACCATAAACCAAATGGACCTATTAGACACATATAGACTCTTCTACCCAACTACAACTGAATTCACATTTTTCTCAGCTGCTCATGGAACCTTCTCCAAAATAGACCACATTCTTGGCCACAAAGCAAGCACCAGCAAATTCAAAAAATGCAACATAATTCCCTGCATCTTCTCAGACCACAATGGAGTGAAACTAGAAATAAACTCCAGGAAGACCCAAAGTAACTGAGTAAGCGCATGGAGACTGAGCACCACACTGCTGAATGAAGAGTGGGTCATAGAAGAAGTAAGGAGAGAAATTAAAAAATTCCTAGAAACCAACGAAAATAGAGATACAACATATCAAAACTTCTGGGACACCCTGAAGGCAGTACTAAGAGGGAAATTTATACCACTGAGTGCCCATATAAGAAGAACAGAAAACCACAAATTAAATAACCTAATGACACAGCTCAAAGCCCTTGAAAAACAAGAACAATCTAGCCCCAAAGCCAGGAGAAGACAGGAAATTATGAAAATCAGATAGGAAATTAATGAATTAGAGAATAAAAAAAATACAGAAGATCAACAAAACTAAAAGCTGGTTCCTTGAAAAAATAAACAAGATAGATAAACCATTGCCCAATCTAACCAAAAGAGAGAATCAACCCAAATTACCAAAATAAGAGATGAAAAAGGAGATATTACCACCGACAGTATGGAAATACAGAAGATAGTCAGAAACTATTTTGAAAAACTGTACTCCAACAAAATGGAAGATCTAGAAGAAATTGACAAATTCCTAGAGACATACAATCTCCCTAAATTGAGTCAAGAAGATATTGAAAACTTAAACCGACCAATAACAATCAAAAAAATAGAAACAGCAATAAAGAGTTTACCATCAAAGTAAAGTCCAGGGCCAGATGGTTTTCCAAGTGAATTTTATAAAACATTTTTAGAAGAGCTAATCCCAATACTCCTCAAGCTATTCCATGAAATAGAAAGAAATGGGACCCTTCCAAACACATTCTATGAAGCCAACATCACACTAATACCAAAACCAAATAAAGACAGCTCAAGAAAAGAAAACTATAGGCCTATATCATTGATGAATTCAGATGCAAAACTGCAAAACAAGATACTAGCAACGCGCATTCAAAACCACATCAAGAAAATTATACACCATGACCAAGTCGGGTTCATCCCAGGGATGCAAGGCTGGTTCAACATACGAAAAACAATACATGTAATTCACCACATAAACAGACTCAAAGACAAAAATCACATGATCATCTCAATTGATGCTGAAAAAGCATTTGACAAGATCCAA
>PVLC010010616.1:0-49833 GCA_004027655.1 Graphiurus murinus | reverse complement strand
TTTTTTTTTTTTTTTTTTTTTTTTTTTTGCGGTACTGGGGATTGAACTCAGGGGCATTCTACCTCCAAGCTATACCCCCAGCCCTATTTTTTATTCTTTATTTTGAAACCAAGTCTCACTAAGTTGCGGAGTGCCTCACTAGGTAGCTGAGGCTGGCCGCGAACCCGGATCCTCTGGTCTCAGCCTCCCGAATGCTGGGATTACAAGCGTGCGCCACCACGCCCGGCGTTGTTTTCTTGTACTAGGGATTGAATCCAGCGGAGTTCTATTTCTGAGCTACACCCTTAGAACTTTTTTCAATGTTTTAATTTTGTTTTTGAAATAGGGTTTCACTAGATTACTGAGGGTCTCCCTAAATCGCTGAGGTTGATCTCGAACCTGTGATACTACTGTCTCAGCGTCACAAGTACTGGGATTACAGGCATACATCACCATACACAGGCCCAAATTATCAACATTTAAAAAAGTAAAGATTCTAGGAGAGATACCTATAAAATAATTCAGGGCTAGCAATGTTTGATCTACCTGCTGTGTATATGTAATGTATGTATGAAATTCCTCGTGTCCCAGTGTAGGGATTTGAGAATGCTGGATGCTGAGCAGTGGGAAAGTTTCCATCTCCCACTGGGAAAAAGAGGCACGCTGCAAAGATAACCTTAGCTTTCTTCATGAAAGTGGCCTTTTGGGGACTTCTGCTTCCAGGTGGATGGAAATATAATTGAGTGTTGTTATGAGTTGAATTGTCATCCTCCCCACCCCAAATATATATTGAAGTGCTAACTTCCAGTACCTCAGAATGTGACCTTATTTGGAAATAGGGTCCTTGCAGATTTTATAAGTGAAATGAAATCATATTGGAGTAGGGTGGGCCCATTAGTCTAGTATGACTGATATCCTTCTAAAAAGAGGGAAATTTGACAGGCATCACATGATGGCTCATATTGGTAATTCCAATACTTGGGAGACTGAGACAGGAGGATCACAGGTTCAAGGCCAGCACATGATAACTTAGTGAGGCCCTATTTAAAAATAAAATAGAATAAAAAAGAACCATCTGCAAAGGCCAACATTGCACAAACGCCATGCACAAAGCCAAAGGAAACAACAATTGTAAGCTTCACATTACCTTGTATTTCTCATTCTAGAGCAATATTAATAACATGTTTGTTTTTCACTTTCTCCACTGGCCCCATTTGTCCATTAAGATGAGAAAATGGACTTTGAAGAGCATGGGGAATCCTCAGCCTCTGTTCCAAACTCTGGAAACCAAAAAGGACTCACCAAGTCCACATACCCTTGGTTTTTATAAAAAAAAAAATGACTCGGGCTTAACTCTGAATCATATGACAGAATAGGTCTAATGGGCCTGTAAAGTCATCTTTTGGAACATGGTTTTCCATTACAACAATAAACACACTGACTGGGAATGGTCCTCCCCTCCCAATACTTCATGAACTCTTCAGAGTCTGGAATCAATGAGAAGGCACTAAGCAGAAAGAATTCTCTTTCACTATATTTTGGTTCTACAAACTCAGGCAGCTTACTTAAGCTTTCTTAATCCCAGTTTCATCATTTGTAAAAGGAAGCAATAACCCATAATCCACAGGGTAATTCAAATGTGAGGAGAGTGCAGACCAAGGGCCCCAAATTGAGAACCAGAGGTGTCATGTACCATCACATTCCCAATTGGGCAGCTGGCAAGTTCCCAAGACTTGCAGAGTTTTCCCCAAACCCATGAGCCACCATTACTTTATTACCTAGCCCATTATTCTCCTCAAGATTCAGAGAGACTGGTAGTGAGGTGTCCTTGGAGAAGCCTTGGGGTGCTATGCAATTCCCTCCAGCAGGAGTGGGGGAAGGGATTCCACCTCTGCAACTCACCTGCTTCAGACAAAATGATAGAGAGAGAGAGAGAGAGAGAGAGAGAGAGAGAGAGAGAGAGAGAGAGAGAAAGAGAGAGAGAGAGAGAGAGAGACTAGAAACCTCTAGATGGAAAACTTAGAGCAGGAAGCCTGGTATCTCACCCATGCCTGCTTTATAAAAGGGCTAAAATTCAGAGGTTGTGAATGAGCTTCCCTGAAGGCAGATGAAGGAGAGGTGGGGACTACAGTGGAAGTCAGAGACATCCCATCAAAGGCACCTGGGGGTGATGGCTCCTGAGGCCCAGAGGGGCACTCAGTGGAAGGGAACCAACATCCATCTGAGCTAAAAGAGAGAAACAGCCCCAACCTGAGAAGTCTATTTGGGGAGAAAGGGCCAGGTGGCAGCTGCAGTCCTGACTTGCAGTGTCAGGAGTTAGTAGGGGCCAACCAGGGAATTACCATAGGCTGTGCCTGGTGGATATCTCCAAGATCCCCACAAGAGGGCCCCAAAAGATAGAGAATGAGTACTTGACCGCCTACTGCATTTACTTGTGGGGAGATTATAACTGTCCTAGTTGGATATGCCCTGCCAGCCTTTTAACTCTTTTCCCCTCTTCCCTTGACTCCCCAAAAAGCACATTTCCCCAAAAGGGGAAATGAAGTAGAAAACCAAGATGAAGAGACAGAAAGGGCCACCTTGGCCCAGCCATACTGCAGGCCTCCTTGCTTAGGGCAGGGTAAATCTAAGGAGAGAAAATGCTGTAAAGATATTTGGCATTTTTATATTGGATTATATGGGATGTCTTAATATCTGAAAGTGAGCGGAAAATCCTGTGGCCTCAATCAGAAATGTATCCACTGGTAGAGAAGAACAATTCTATAGAAAACATATATGACACTCTGTACATTTTGTATGGAGAAAGAATCAGATTGGGTTCTACTTGAGAGAGCCTTGTAGGGCCCACCTTCTCTATATGGCCTTGGGAGGTGGGCAGCTGATGGGGGAGAGGGGCAAATTCATGAAAAGGGATCTACTCTGCCCAATGCTTCTTAGGGAATTTTTTTCTTTTTCTCATATAGCACAGAGGTGGGTGATGGGTCATGGCCCTGGTGTTGGAACTGGTTCTACATAGATGGTCTGGCTCTTACTGTTCTCAAACTTTGAAGCTTTTGCCAAACCTAGACAGTACAGGAAAAGTCACATTGCACATCCTGGTACAAAAAAAAAAAAAAAAAAAAAAGCGATGCTAAGTATGCTGCACAATGCCCAGCACCTGTGGGTGCCAGGGAAGGGGAGCAATAGCGTCTTTCTCATGAAAGATACATCGGCAGGAAGGGTTGTTAAACTCCACCTAGATCTTTAAATTCTGAATTCCCTTCAAATAATAGCACTGGCTTTAAAAAGGTGGGTTTTCATTATAGAAACAAGAACACTAAATAATAAACTCCAGTCTCACCTTCTATCCCAGGGGGATTTGTTGCTTTTCCCTCCCATAGTGGGTTCCTATCCAAATGACATATCTGACAAGATCTTAATGCAGAAAGGAACAAGTATCAGGTCCCTATTATTGCCTACAAGGAATACAGAAAGTTCATTAAGGGGAAATAATGTAGATAAGCTTTGAACCTGCCTTGGTGGGTTAATTTGATGCCTAACCACACAGAGGTAATCTGATATAGCTGAATCTCATCAAAATAATGTTGAGGGGCTGGAGGTGTACCTCAGTGCTAAAGCAATTGTATAGCATTCACAACACTCTAGGTTTGATCCCTGCAACCATCAAAACAATAATAATAACAATAATATTGGAAAACATTATGGCAATATTCTAAGAAATAGCTAATGGTCATGTTATTATATAAAAAAACAAATCTTCATATTCTAGTTATCTAATACATACTAATTAGAAAAATGTACCTTGATTGCCATAACATAAGATGATCCTTTGGACACAGATGACATAATTATTAGAATACATTTCAACGAGCACTTGTTTTCTGACCTAAAATACTCTCTGTGAAGCCTCTTTCCATTTAATATAGGGTTTTAAAAAAAATCTTTTAAATAGAGATTTGAGCCAGGTGTGTCTCAAACATGCCTGTAATCCCAATACTTGAGAGGCTGAGACAGGAGGCTTGCAGGTTGGAGACCAGTCTTAGCAACATATTGAGACTCTCAGCAACCTAGCGAGACCTTGTTTCAAAACAAAAAATAAAAAGGGCTGGGGGTATAGCTCAGAGGTAGAATGCCCCCTAGGTTCAATTCCCTGTACAATAAAATTACATACACACATACATTCAGTATACATACATACATAGG
Organism: Graphiurus murinus; assembly: GCA_004027655.1. NCBI lineage: Eukaryota > Metazoa > Chordata > Mammalia > Rodentia > Gliridae > Graphiurus > Graphiurus murinus. Next base: position 45,651 of record PVLC010010616.1, on the reverse strand, counting down.
GGTTTGGCTCTGCTGAGAGTCAAATAACTGAGTCATCCTGAACTTTCGGCATAATACGGAACTAGTTTGGAAATCAAGACTGGCATGATTACGATGTTGCAACAGTGGTGCTATGTAATGAAAAGGAGGAATCCCTTGTGGAGTTGAGAAATCCTTCTTAATGATCCAGATACAATTCATTCAACAAGTATCCGTTGAGGCCCATGATGTGCACACAGAGAAGTGCTGCAATCAGAAGCAGAAATTTTTACTTGTTGATTTTTGTGAGAGACGTTTTCTGATACCTTTGACTAGAGACACTCCTAGGATATTTTCATGTCTCTCTTTGTTTCACAGTCAAGCCTTGGGGATGGAACTGTTGTTATCCAAGTTTCTAAGTATTCTACAGAGATATTTGGGGAGAGGGAGAGTTAATGTCCTCCATCTTGCTGCCTCTGAGGTAGATGGTAGATAACTATTCACACCAAATGCAGAAACAAGCTCTAAAGATGGCCAGGAAAAAATGTCACAATATTCTCTGCTTCCCTCTAAATGGCAGAATGGGAAAAAACATTGAAACAGAAAGTAGGAATGAATAAATGATGTTATATAGTTACAAAGAACAGAAGAGAGCCAGGGGAATAGGAGAAAAGACAGCCCTACATTCTTGGGGGAAAAAAATCTTGTATGACAGATGGTCTGTTTTATTTTTAAGTGGTTTGACCTGACATTCTGTTAACTTCAACTTTAAATACTGGAATAGTACATTCTAGCCAAAATAAAAGAAAAGGGAAGAGAACAAAAACCAATCTGAAATTTTTATCATTGTATGTGGGAAGTCAAGTTGATAGAGAACCCAAATGGGTGAAAAAATGTTGGGAGACCCAAGAAGCAACTGGAAAAACAGCATCAGACTGCCCTGATCTAGATCAGAGTCATCTACAGAATCTTCCTCTCTAAACTCCTGAAAGTGAAGTTCATCTACTACCACGTCCCCAAGCTGGGTTCTCTACACCAACACCCCTCTTATCTCTATTTCTCTCTGAGCCTTGGCTTTCACCATTTGCCCAGTCATCAGACTGAAAACCAAAGCTCCTTCCCTTCCCACATTAACTTTGCTTTTTTCTGAGCTAATGTGTCTACTGTCCGAGTCAAGATTCTGTCACCTGAAACATTACAATCAAATAGCCCCTAACCAGGGTCCCTTCCTCTCCATTCCACTAGAGAGTGATAACTGGAAACCAAATCAGAACCTGATCTTGCCTTGCTTTGAAACCCCTGATTATTGTCAGAAGGAAGACCATACTCCAGCAGGGCCTTCAAATGCCTGCATAGCAGTCCTTTATCTACATGGTGGAGAGTCATCTTTCAAGGACCTTGGGCATCCCCTGCTACCTCACTTACAGGAAGAAGACTCACTGCATTATGCTATGGCTAGCTATATTCCTTCTGAGGGCCCAGCACAACGGCTGACAACATAACTGTGTGTGTGTCTAGGGGAAAGAGAGTGGATCATGTTACTCAAAACATCAAAGATCCTCTTGTCTCAGCCTCCCAAAGGCTGGGATTATAGGTATGCGCTATCATGTCTGACTATTGAAACACAGTCTCACTAAATTTCTGAGGGTCTCAAAAGGTTGCTGAAACCCTAAGCAACTTAGTGAGACCCTGTTCTGAAATAAAAAATAAATAGAGCTGGGACTGCAACTCAGAATAGTGTGTGTGTGTGTGTGTGTGTGTGTGTGTGTGTGTGTGTGTGTGTCCTCAGCAACAAAAGAAGAGAAGGAGAAGAAGGAGGAGAAAGAGGAGGAGGAGGAGGAGGAGGAGGAGGAGGAGGAAGAGGGAGAAGAGAAATCAAGAAATGAAAGGACATAGTTTTTAAAGGAACATAAATGGAAGAGAACTAAATGAATAAGACAAGAACCATTGGCTATAGAAGAATGAAGCATGTCACAAAATAAGGAGATAGAATGGTTTTAAGTCTTTTCTCTTTTCTTTTTTTGCTGTGCTGGAAATTGAACCCAGGGCCTCACACATGCTAGGTAAAAAATGCTCTAAGCACCTAACACCTTATTATTAGGGAACAAGGAAATTAATGTCTTTCCCTCCCTCATGCTGAGGATTGAACACAGGGGACTCTACCTCTAAGCTACACGTACCCCCAGTCAACAGTACAACCTCTGAATGAGAATGTGTGCTAGTAAAAATAAAAGCAATGCTCGGTATATTTTCTACTTAACAGTGTTAAAAAATCTAGCTGGTTTCCTTAGTTACACAAGTAAATAATGAAAATCACTTGATTCTGGGCCAAATTATAATAAATGATATTCAGATGTACCACAAAAGTTCTTATTTCTTATGTGTGTGTATTACTGAAGATTGAGCCCAGGGGTGTTCTACCTCTGAGCTATACTCCCAGTGTTTTCTAATTATTAATTTTGAAACAGGGTCTCGATAAGTTACTAAGGGCCTCACTAAGTTACGGAGGCCTGAGCTGGTGATCCTATCTCAGCCTTCCAATTACAGGCATGTGACACTGTGTCCTGTTTAAAAGGTTTATTTCAATGACAAAGGAGGATGTGATGAAAGAAACTGGTTATAAACTAGTGGGGTTCTATTTTTCAATTTTCTTCTGGAAAGGAAATCCATCAATTCATCTCACAAGTGAAGATCCTCTCTAAATATCCCCTGGGTAGTTATGGTCACCTATTTGGATAAAACTAATCAGCAGTGACACTTATATTAAAGAAAGAGTGGCAGAAAAGGGATCAAACATACACCCGATCTCTCTAGCTGCATGGTACAGCAGTTGTTCTTTTCACTTTAGATACTCTAGCTGGAAGTTGTCCAATAAAGGATAGTCAAGAGTTAGATGAATTTAGGACTCTTTAGGAGGTCAAGATAGATTTTCAGAACAAGGTCCAAAAAGGACAAAAGTCAAATCAAATCAAGTCCTCCTATGGCCTGGCTGCTCCAGATAACACACCATTTCCCAGACCTGACTTACACTTAGGCACTATATTTTCTTTTACTAAGTGTTTGGGCTGTTGTTCTTTGTTTTAGTTAATGATCCTTGTTGAATGCTAACAAAACGGGAATCTTTTAATATGATTGTTTTCTTTTGATTTGTTAAAAGCCTTTGCTTCTCTGTTTCTGCCTAAACTGTCCCTTCTCATTCTTAGCTCACTAGATCTTGCTAATCCTTTATAGCCCAGTGCAAATCTCCCTCCCATCTTGGCCATGTGTCCCTGGAAACATCACTCTGCACATACCTTTTACTGTCAAGTTCATTTCTTGTACCTATGTCTGTCTCTACCTCTAAACTGAGCCAGTGTCAGCAGCAAGCTCAGTGAGCACTTCATGCATTGCTTAGTGGAAGAACAAATAAGCTGATGCACAAATGGAGACAAACTCTGGACACCAGTCAGCCCAGGTCACCCCTTGCTTAACTTCTCTAGTCCTGGTTTCCAGTATCCCTTCTTCATAGTTTGATGATAAAAGGTACAGGAGGGACTCATTACATGTCAAGGGCCTTGGTGCGATGTTGGTTCTCTTCCAAGAGTCTTGTTCTCCATACACAGGACAAGCTGACTCACTTGAACAAGCTCCAATACACAAGCAACTATCAAGCCCTGCTATGTGATATGTGCTCATGTCCCATGGGCCAAGGTAAATCAGTGAGGGAGCAAATTAGAATCTATCTCCTGCTAACTATGTGGCACAAAATTTGTAATCAGTTTAATCTACCACAACATCATAGAAATCCCATGAAATACATGGGATTATTTTTCTATTTTTCCTTCTCCCGCTAATATGCTTACACTTAAAATTAAGTTCTTATCTAATTGCATGGCTTTGCTCTTCCAGGTAAATGTTAAAAAGTAGTTTTGAACTTGCTAGGAATGCTTTTGTTTTGCTATTTCACCATTTCAAGTGTTGGATTTTGATCGATTTAAGTAGATATTCTTTAACAGTGAAGGAAACATCCCTCTAGTCACAAGCCACATAATGATGTTTTTATCAGGAATGGACCACATATATGATGGTCCCATAAAATTAGATGGTGTGGTGAAATTAAAACTGTGTTGGTTTGTGTAAGTATACTCTATGATGTTGATACAATAATGAAATGGCTTAATAGTCTAGCCCCAGCATTAAATGAGGCATGACTATATTTTCTTTTACTAAATGTTCGGGTTGTTATTCTTGCTTTTAATTATTAACTCATGTTGAATGCTAACAAAAAGGGAATGTTTTAGTATGATTATTTGTTTTCTTTTGATTTATTAATATGATGACTTATATTAACATATTTTCTACTATTGAGCATTCATTCTGTTTCTTATACAAAGCCATTTCCTCTTCCACCTCCTACTTTTTTCTGTCAGGTGTATGTGCTAAGTAGGGAGGGATAATGGTACTGCACACAGACTATCAATGAATACCAGCCATCCAGTCCCACTTCTCCCTCTTCTGCATCTGTTAGCATCTAGATCTGTCCACAAAGCAATGGCGACTAGTCACATGAAGTCATCGAGTACTTGGAGTACAGTACAAAAAAAAAAGAATGAAAATCTCATATCAACTTTGATCTTTGATATTGAGTACATGTTGAGATGATACTATCTTGTATATGCTAGGTTAAATAAAATACAGTATTAAAATTGATTTTTCATGTTTCTTTTTACTTTCTTAAAAATGTAACTACCAGGAAATTTTACATTATATTTTGTGTTTCTATAACAAAATATCCGAGGCTGGGTACACTAGACAGAAAATGAGGTTTATTTAGCTCACAGTTTGGAAGGTTCAAGACCTTGGCACCAGCAGCTACTTAGCTCTGGTGAGGGCCTCCTGACTACATCACAACATGGTGGTTGGTATAATGGTGGAAGCATAAACAAGAGGGAGAGAGAGATTACATGCATGGTGAGACAGAAAGCAAGAGATCAAGGAGAAGCCAGGCTCACTCATTCACTCTTCTTTTCTTTCTTTCTTTCTTTTCTTTTTTTTTGAGATAAGGTCTGACTATGTTACCCAGGCTGATCTCAGACCAGTGGCTCAAGTGATCCTCCTCCTCCCTTGGCCTCCCAAGTGCTCAGACCACACATTCATGCCACCAAGCCTATCTAGGCTTATTTTTAAAAATAACAATTGCCTCAGGAGAACAACTCAGTCTGTGAGGCCAGTATTAAACCCTCCCAGGGAATGCCCCCAATGACCTTACCACCTTCCACTAGGCCAGCTCTTGAAGACTCCACCATCTCAATGCCAGCACACGGGGACTAAGCTTCCAGCATACAAACTTTGGGGGGACACACTCAAACCATATCCAAACCATAGCACATACACAATTACATATATCTCCATTAACAGCACCAATCTAGATGAACTCTAGTCTTTGGTTTTATATATTCCTAAGATAGTTTGGTATTCCTATTCAAAGGTGGTTGAACATTCTTGTGATATGATTTATTCTCAGTTCTCACTGTGTCCTGGATGACCCCTACCCCACTCATTCTGGATTTGGCCATGTGACTTTGCAAATGTGAGCAGAGAACTGAAAAGTACCTGTGCACTAGTGTTGCCCTCTCTTGCTGCTGGGACCCTGAAGCAAGCAAAGCAGCCAGGCCAGCTTCCTAGAAGACAAAAGGCCATGAGGAAAGAGAGGCCATGCCGACTTAAACATCCTGGTTCAACGACTAGCTGATCTCAGTCCAGGCAAGACTCCCAGAAGTCATACCCAACCAAACCAACAGGAATAAGAAACCATTGCTGTTTTAAGGCATTCAATGTTGATACAGTTTTTTATGTAGCAAAGGCCACTGATTTAATACTTTGTGTCTTTAAAAAAGAAGTTATGCTACATATACAGTGAGGATTGCTCATACTCTTTAATTAGTAAAATCCACTACCAAATTCTCTAATGCCCCATGCAACTAGATTATTTAAACTAGCCAAATGTCACCTGCATGTCATTTCTTACAAACGTCCTCTTCCTTACTTTCACCTGTTTATCATACAGTTCAAAATTCACATACTCTAGGTTCCTCTCAAGAAACTTCCTCTTCTCCTAACCATTTATAGATAAGGACTCTTGCCTCTGTGAGGTAGGTTTTATTGCCTGTACAATAAATAACTTTTCACAGGGAATGTGACTAAGGAGTGGCAAAGTCAGGCCTTTGGTATTCTAGGTCATTACTCTCCAGAGAGAGGTTTCCAGCTCTCTAGCCTCTAAATCCAGCCAGCCTCCTCCCAGGGGACCAGCAGGTGTTCTCCAAGCAGAAGAGGGAGTGCACACCTGCCAATTAATTAAAGCTATTATTTAGAGCAGTCAGCAGCCAACAACATCATGAACATAGTTGTTCGTGAATTATACTCTAATAAAATCAGTTGTCCAAGATATTTAAATCAAAAGCACAAATAACATGTGGCCAGCTGGAGGGCTGATAACAACATAGGGCATTGACTGGCCATTCTAGGTTCTGACAGAGAGATTCAAATTCCTAATGTGTTTGCTTTCTTTCGATTTTCTATCTTCCTCCTTGTATACATTGAACTTTGTAGCCCCATAACAGTGTCATTTTATTGCCCCGTTTGGAATTTTATATATAGATTTCCCAATTTAATATAAAATTAGAATTGAGAAATGCTCAATTATATTTACGTGGCTAAGAAAAAAATATTTTTAGTTTTAGACTTCTATATCAACCTTGGCCAGAACCAACTAAGATTAATATAAACCTTCTGCAAAGCTAACTCTATTTTGAAAGTGCCTATATTTTCAATACTTGAATTTAACTTCCAGAGTGATTAACTCAGGTCTGAACATAAATGGAACAAGAGCTAAAGATTCAGGTTTGTTTGTTTGTTTGATTGATTGTTTGTTTTGCGGTACTGGGGATTAAACCCAGGGGCATTCTGAAAGTCGCTTTCCCTCTCCACACCTCAATACTCTCATCAGGAAAATAAGAAGGTTTACCTCCACGTTTCCTAAGCTTCTTCTAGCCTAGTTATTTGTTTACTTGATCCCGTTTCTCCAGGTCGGGCATTTGGGGTTTGTCCTAGACTTTCTGGCATGTAATAGAATCAGGAACTCAAGTATACCTGGCTTGTTGTTAACACTGTGTTGCTATTGATTCAAGTGAACCGAAAAACTGATAAAATGCCTCACTGATGGCATCAAGCTTCACAAACAACCAACATGCAGCACAAGTCTAACAGGTTCCCTTGTGAATTGTGTTTGCAAGGTGAAGAGGAAAGTGTGCTGAGCTGATGAGAAAATGGTCTTTCTCAAAAGCTTCTACATTCACTTTATGTCTATTAGGTTAAACAACCATAAAGGGAGCAACGTGTGTCTCTGCAGGTATCACTATGATGTGCTTTTGAAATCAGTATGTCAATGCTAATAATGTGGAACTTCTCTATTTCTTATATTGTAGTTTTTTCAGTGAAATTTACCCCATTTTTCCTGGGCAAAACATACTGAGAACAGCAGCAAGACAGGAAAAGAACTTTCCAGCTAGTTCTACCCTGTTTTCTACTAGCAATGAGCAGCAATAAAGAAACATGTCCTGCCACTCAGGGGTTCAATAAAGATATCACTATGGGAGGGGCGGTATCATGCCCTAAAATTAAAGAGAGAGATACTTGTTTTTTACTCCTTTTTTATTCCCAAGTCTGGGGGGGGGGTGCATTAGTCAAAGCAGCTTGTTAATTTTATTAATTTTTTACTTCATCCAAAATAAATCCTATGGGATAAAGCAATACTTCCCTTTAAAGCCACTATAGCTCTTTTTTAGGCTAAAATTTCCAATCTGATTTAAACTTTGTTCTTAAACCTCTGGACTAGCCACATGCAAGTTTTGTGTGTGTTACTGGGCCCAATGCATTTCTCTCACACATTTTCAGAATTCACATAGCATGACATTGTAAATATAACATTAGGTCCTTCATAGAATTGTCTAATCTTTTAGCAACCACGGGAAAGGGTATTTAGAGTTCAAGGAAGAAAAATAGAAAATATGTTTCTTAATATTTCTCAATATACTGTCCTCACTAGGATTACAAACATGATGATATGAAAAATATAACTTTCCAAAAGAAAAAACAATGTTAAAATGAGAATTAGGTATGTTTATTCTACTTACCAATATACAGCATGTTTGTCAAACATATTCTTACAGTTCAAAGTTAAGACCAAATCTGAAGTTATATGTTAAATTTTGCCATTACTATTTATTTTCATGTAAAGAGTGTCTTAATATCATGCATCAACTAGACAAATATTTAGAAATATAGAAAATACCAACCTATTTTCTTCCTGGAATATCTGCATGTCATTTATTGTTCATGTATTTCCGTGAATGGTTTGATGTTACATCAAAATGGAATTTAGCTCTTACACTTTTCACACAAAACTAGGCCTGGTTATGACCATAAATAACTGTATAGCCACACTATGGTGGGAAAAAATGTGTCATAAGAATGTGAGACTTTACCTCCAAGTCAAAGAAATGGAGAAACTTAAAAATACTTTTTCATAAATAAGTGTTAGAGAAAGAAAATGTGTACATGCTCAAAGAAAATAAAAATCAATTGTAAATCCTATAACTCCAAGGTAACCAGAACTAACATCTGGTATATCTCCTTCTAATATTTTTCTATGCACATATATTGCTTTTTCAACCTAATTGGCTTCATACTATAATACTGCTTTTATAACCTGCCTGTTATAAAGGGTATTGTGGTGAATATCTTTTTCTTCTCTTTCTTTTTTTTTTTTTTTTTCAGTACTGGGGATTGAACTCAGGGTCATTCTACCTCCGAGCTATACCCCCTGCCTTATTTTTTATTCTTTGTTTTGAAACAGGGTTTCACTAAGTTGTGGAGTAGCTGAGGCTGATCTCCAACCTAGATCCTCCAGTCTCAGCCTCCCAAATGCTGGGATTACAAGCATGTGCCACCACGCCCAGCAGTAATATCTTTATAATAAGTCTTTCTGTGTGCTCTGTCTTTTCCTTGAAGATTAATTGGGATATCAAAGGTAAATCACATAGTTAAGGCTTTTAAAAGCAAATTACAGCATCACTTCTGAAACATACTATTTGATTTATACCCACTAGTAATATTTTCCCCAATTTGGCCAAAATTAAGTAGCATTTTCACCTTTAACTGTTCTAATTTAAGAAGAAAGAAATGATTTCTTCTAGTATTATTTTGCATTTATGTAAATAAAAGAATCATTTAATATATTGCCTTTGAAAGTATTTGTCAGATGTTTATTTCTTCTGTGATTATGCATGTTCTTCTCCATTTTTCACTGTGATATTAAGTTTTCTTATTGATTTGCCAGAAGGAGGATAATAAATATTAACCTATTTTCTGACATATAAACTAAAAAGATTTCTCTGGGTATTGTGGTGCATGCCTGTAATCCCAGTACTTGGAAGGCTAAAACAGGAGGATCACAGGTTTGAGGCCAGCTCAGCAACTTAGTGAGACCTTATTTCAAAATAAAAAATAAAATGGCTGAGGGAATAGCTTAGAGGTAGATTGATTCTGGGTTCAATACTCAGTACCAAAACAACCACAAACTAACTAAATATATCTGCCCTAATTTTACTTGAGGCATTTTGAAATCAAAACAATTTAAACTTTCATATACTGCAGCTAATTTACCAAAATGTTTCTTTCATAATTTATTTTATATACAACTATGCAATCATGTTAGTTGACCTTCTGTCACTATAACAAAACATCTTTGATAATTAACTTACAAAGAGAAAAGGTTTATTTCAGTTCATAGTTTTGAGAGTTCAACTCCATGATCAATTCACCCTGTTGCTTTGGGTCTGGGGTAAGGTAGAATATCAAAGTGGGTACCCATGCAGAGGAAGACCACTCACCACATGACGAGGAAGCCAAAGAGAGAAGGAGGAAGGGTCAGGGTCTACAATTTATATGTATTTACTACAATTTTTAAGAATGATGTATGATAAATCCTCTTTCTGTGTTGTTATGTAGGAATTTTACAAAACTTCTTTTATTTAATAAATATGTCTAAATACCTACAATGAGCAAGATGCTATTCTAGGAGTTGAGAGACAGCGCCAAGCATGATCAGAAAGGTCCCTTGTAGGTCTTTGGAGTTTACAATGTAATAGGGGAGACAGAATATAAAGTAAGTCAGGGCATAAATAAGAAAATACTTGGTAATGATAAATGCTATAGTTAGAACAAATTAGAGTGATGTGACACAGAGGTATCTGGGGGTTACTTTTAACTGGGTGTTAAAAGTCATTTGTTTATTTTCTACACTAATAGGTCCACAATGCTGAAGACAGCTGTATGACAGACCATATGCCAATATGAAAAGTGGCCCTGTTGAAAGAACATCATTCAATTCAGGCTGTTTCAAGGCTCTTTACAAATAGAGAACAACCGTAGTTTAACTTTTATTCTGTAACCTACTGAACTGGATTTACCTTTACCTTTACCGTAGAAGACCACAGTAGTGTTGGGGACCTTCTCTGGAGAGAGTGAAATGCAAAGGTCTGGGATCAGAGCTCTGGCGACACCTGTTAACAGTACATTGATCTGGTGGCCCCCTTGACCTGCTGAAGTTTGTAGTGTGACTCTCCACGATGAAGTCACTGAAGAAGGTTACAACTTTGGACTAGGTAGTATCTGGAGTACAGCAGGCTAGCCAAACATCTCATAGAAATGAAGTAAGAAAAATATTAAAAATTATATATACGATCAGTATATATACTATAGTATATAGACCCCAGTCGTCTCTTTAGAATTAGTTGCAGGGGGTTCAGGATCCATTGGGGGCAGAATAGACTGATTCTTGTATTACCACAGGGCCCCTCTTCAGAAAAGAAAGCTATAATAGTGTGAGGATCGACTTACACAGGTACTAATCTCATGGTCATTCACCCCTGCCACACTGATTTGCACTTTGTTTCTTATGCAGCCTTATCATGAACTTGAGAGTCCATGGAACAAAAAGGCCAGTTCTGTAATCAGGGGCTGCACTTAGCACATTACCTTAGAAAGAGACCCCTGCACAGGCTTGCACTACACCTTTCCGGGGTTACAGTGTGAGGAGGTAGGGTGGGTGGGGGAGGTGGGGCTGGACTACAGAAGGTCTCCTACGGGAGATGATACAGCACCTGATTTCATCTGAATTTTACAATGCTGGCTGACTCTGAGGGCAGGAGGTGTGTATAAGGGAAGAGTAGGAGACCCATTAGTAGTCAGCACAAGGAGCCAGATGAGACAGTGGCCTGGGCCAACAGAGAGGCTGGAAGAAACAGAAGAGGAGGGATTTGGGGGCATTCAAGATCCAAAATGTAGCAAAGGCCTTGCTGGTAGCTCCAGCCAATTCTGAAGTCTTGGCAGCAGTGATTTTACTTTCAGGGTAAGAGCATTAATTACAAGTATTATGTTAACTAGCAAGGTCTCTGGTACTCATTGGAGACAAAGATGGTTAAAGCCTCTGCAGTCTGGCTTTTGGATTAGAGTTTTTGAAATGTCAGGTTATCACCTCTGGAGCAGCTGTCACAATCTGGCACCCAATTGCTACTAGAGTATAAATGAAAACACGCGGTGTCATATCATTGTACCCAAGCCAGTGTATCTTGAAGTAAACTATAGACAACCAATACAACTATTGAAAGTATACTTCTTTTTTCTCCATTGTTTCTGAAAATATCTGGGCAAAAACTAAGGAAATCATCACCAATTCCCACCTTCATTCTTTGCATTAAAATTAAGATGAAAATAATTTAAAAGTACTTTTTTAAAAAATGAAATATCCCAGTCCTTGGGAAGCTGAGACAGGAGACTCAGATTCAAGGACAGCCTCAGCAATTTACCGAGACTCTCAGCAAACTGAGAGAACCTGTTTCAAAAAACTAAAAAATAGGTCTGGGGGAGTAGCTTAGAGGTAGAATACCTCTGGGTTCAATCCTCAGGAAAGAAGAAGGAAGGAAGGAAGGAAGGAAGGAAGGAAGGAAGGAAGGAAGGAAGGAAGGAAGGAAGGAAGGAAGGCAGGCAGGCAAAAAAGAGGGAAAAATAAATTAAATAAATAAGAGTTGGGTATGGTGGTGCACAATGGTAATCCTAGTACTTGGAAGGCTGAGATAGGAGGATCACAGGTTCAAGGCTAGCCTCAGAAATGTAGCAAGACTCTCAGCAACCTAGTAGAGACCCTGTTTCAAATCAAAATAGTAAAAGGGCTCAACTGTAGCTCAGAGGTAGAACACCCCTGGGTTCAATTTCCTGTACCCTCCCCCCCCCACACACAAAAGATTATCTGAAGATACATTTAAAACAAAGTTAGAGAGAAATTAAAACGTGTGCATGGTTGGTGGGAATGTAAAATGGTGTCATTGCTATGGAATACAGGATGGTAGTTCCTCAAAATTTTAAAATGGAATTATCACATGATCCAACAACTCCACTTCTGACCATATGCCCAAAATAATTAAAAGCAGGACTCAGAAAGATATTAATATACTCATATTCATAGCAGCAGTTATTCACAATAGCCAAAAGGTAGAAGCAACCCAAATGTCCATTGAGAGATGAGTGGATGAACACAAATAGAATATACACACAATGGAATATTAGTCAGCCTTGAAAAAGAAGGATATCTTGACAATGATACAAAATGGATGAACAACATGGAGGACATTATACTAACTTAAATAAGCCAGTCACAAATACTGTATGATTTCACTTGTGTATAAGTACCCAGAGCCATCAGATTCATAGAGATAGAGTGCTGGTTGCCAGATACTGGTGGAAGGGGAAAATGGTGAATTGTTGTTTAATGGGTATAGAGATTCAGTTTAGGAAGATGAAAAGGCTCTGGAGATGGATGGTGGTAACTGTTATACAACATGTGAATGTAATTAATACTAATAAACTGCATGCATAGAAACCACTAAGATAGTAAATATATATATATATATATATATATATATATATATATATATATATATATACACAGACACATTTTTAAATTAAAAGACCCTCAGCCTCTGGGATTGTTCATTTTAGAATACTCTAAATTATTTCAAACCAATGCTGAATTAATTTGACTTTTAAAAATAGTTTTAAATTCCAAAAAATTATGAAGATATTGGATTTTCAATGTAAGAAATATGGGAACTACAGAAAAAATATTTTTCAAGAATAATTTTAAAGTAAAAATCATAACTGTAGCTCAAATATAAAATAAATGTGTCAAATACTTTAACTGTTTTTAATGAGGAAAATAGTATGATGTTAAAAGTAGTTCAAAAAACAATACAAAGACTACATATATAAGGCAAACAGTAGTGCTCAAATAAATTTACAAACCAATGTTATACTAGCAAGTATCCACTGGCTGATAATTATATTTCACTGGGACAAACTCATTCGCATCTCTGGAACAAAATAGATTAGCAGTACTACAGCTCTCTACAATTGTTAAATGTTCCCTTGTTTGTAGACCTGTCTATAGATTAGATGAACCTGCAAAGTGTTGAACCAGGAGACTCAGTAACGCTACACTCCTCCACACACCCTTTCTTCCCCATTTCAGTCTTTCACAAGGCTGAAAAAATCAAATCCGCTTGTAACTCCACCCCGAGATAGACTCGCTTGAGAACTGCTCTTGAGTTAAATTTAGTCCGGAGTGTGGAGCCTTTATTAAGCGAATTAAGCAAGGATTTCGGACAGCTTCCCCGCGCGGCGCATCCTAGACGGCCAGGCGCTCTCGGGAAGCTTTAAATCAACTGCGCAAAACCTGCAGGGACCCTGGGCAGCGGCCAGAGCCGGGGGAGGTAGCGTTGCACGGCGGGGAGGCGCCTGAGAAAACCTCAGAACCGAGCCCGGAGGAGAAGCGGGAGGCGCGACCCCCGCCCCTCCTCCCGGGGCCCTCGACCCCCGCCCCTCCTCCCGGTGCCCGCGACCCCCGCCCCTCCTCCCGGTGCCCGCGACCCGCGCCCCTCCTCCCGGGGCCGCGACCCCCGCCCTTCCTCCCGGGGCCGTGACGCCCGCCCCTCCTCCCGGGGCCGTGACGCCCGCCCCTCCTCCCGGGGCCGCGACCCCCGCCCCTCCTCCCGGTGCCCGCGACCCCCGCCCCTCCTCGCGGGGCCGCGGGGCGGCGACCTCGGCTCGGCCCCTCCTCCCGCCCGCCCGCACCTGCACCGCGGTTTCGGTCAGACCCGCCCTCGAGCGGGTTTCGATTGGGGCCGGCGGGAGGGCGGGGCGGCGGGACTCGAGGAGGAGACTGGGGCGAGCGGGTGGCGGTGGCGGCGGGCGCCAGAGACCCGGGCGGCGGGACGGAGCCGGCGCCCACCGCCACCCCTGGCGGCGTCGGCGGGGCGAGGACCGGCGGGATGCGGACGCCGGCGGCGATGACGCTGGGCTTGGTGCTCTCGCCCTGCGGCTTGCTGCTCAACCTGATCAGCACGCTGGCCCCCGGCTGGCGCCTGCTGAAGGGCTTCCTGGACCAGCCGGTGGACGTGGTGCTGTACCAGGGCCTGTGGGACATGTGTCGCGAGCAGAGCAGCCGCGAGCGCGACTGCGGCCAGCCGGACCAGTGGGGATACTTCGCGGCCCAGCCGGTGCTGGTGGCTCGTGGACTCATGGTCACGTCGCTGGCCACCACCGCCGTGGGGCTGCTGCTGGCGTCGCTCGGCGTGCGCTGCTGGCGGGAGGAGCCCCACTTCGCTCTGGCCGGCCTCTCCGGAGTTTTTCTCTTCGTCGCGGGACTCTTCAGTCTCATCCCGGTCTCCTGGTACAACCACTTCTTGGGGGACCGCGACGTCCTGCCCGCCCCGGCCAGCCCGGTCACGGTGCAGGTTAGCTACAGCCTCGTGCTGGGCTACCTGGGCAGCTGCCTGCTGCTGCTGGGCGGCTTCTCGCTGGCGCTCAGCTTCGCGCCCTGGTGCGAGGAGCGCTGCAGTCGCTGTCGCAAGGCGCCCCCAGCCGGCCTGCGCCGCAGCAGCATCAGCACGGTCTACGTGGACTGGCCGGAACCCGCGCTCACGCCGGCCATCAAGTACTACAGCCAGGGCCAGCACCGGCCGCCGCCCGCCCTCCACGGCGCCCCCAGCAAGCCCAAGGTCGGGTTTCCCATGCCGCGACCGCCGCCCAACGCCTACACCAACCCGATGGACGTGCTCGCCGGGGAGCAGAAGGCGGCCGCCTCGCAGGGATCCTCCTCGCGCAGCACTCGGCCCTGCCACAGTTCGCTGCCCTGCGACTCGGACCTGTAGACGCGTTCACTCCACCGCACCTGCTCTGCGTAGGCCGAGAGCTTGGTCTGAGTGCCCTGCACAATACAACTTTGACCTCCTGGGTTGTGGTACCCTCTGCAGTCTGGCCCGCCTTGGCTTTGGAACCCCAGACACCTTCTAATTGGTTTGGAGGGCGATCTTCCTTTCCTGTGTCCAAACTAGACTTCTTAGATGTTTAGTTAGGGTTAGGCTCAGTTTGCAGTTTCATTCTGTTAAGAAGTGATTGACTTTTCATATCTTTTTGAAGGAGAGATAGAAAGGGTGGTGTTTGCATCCTGAAAACCAGGAACAATTAACAACAAAGAAAAGTTGAAATCAGCAAATAGAGGCTTAAAAAACGGTTTAACCCTTTGAAACTGCAATATTCTAACTCTTTGATGAATCTTGGATCAGTATAATTATTGCATTTTTTCCTGCTTTATAATTCCTTGTCATGCAAACTCTCAAAAGGCCAATATATTTCTGTGTTTGAATGAGGTGCTTTAACTTAAGAATCATGCAAATACCAGGAGCCTTAGTGGCTTTTGTGGAATGAAATAACCTGGCCAACTCATATCTACATTTTTTCACGAACGGAAAGCATTTATCGTTCTTATCACTTATTTTGGTGTAAAAGGAGATCATTCAAGAGTTTCACCTCCAGAAGCCAGGAAAATGAAAACATTAACACTATATTGTTCGCTGCCTTGAATACCTCACCCTGGATACAGAGGACTATAAGTTTAACATTTTATATAAAATTGAACCTCTTGCCTTTGGTTAAAGCACATATGTATACATCTTTTATTTATAAATAAAAATTTAAAACTCAGTTTCGGTATAGCCACAAAAGCTTTTGTGTCTCCAGTACCACTCAACAGTTTCCTGTCTGAGGAGGAGGCAGTGTTTCTGAAACCTGGCACTCAGATCTTTAATGCAGCTCTTCGCATTAGATTACTGAAAGGAGCCGATGAGCGCCACTTAAATTCCAAATTGCTTTGTTTTCAGGTTCATGCTGTGTTCTGTGCAAAGCCAAGTCTATTGTTGAAAAAACTAGAAGCTCCAGTTTCCAACTGAGGTGAGAGGAGAAATCTTTTCCCCTTCCTGCAGTGGTGCTTAAAGTCACAGATAGGGAAGTTCTGTGTTCCCCCGAAGTGGACTAAATCTCCACTATGGCTGACTTTTATCCCAAGTGGTTAACTTAAAGGTGCCTTCAACTGAACTGAATCTCTTCTCTTAGACATGTAGTTCAGAAAGGGAACCCTCAGTTCAGTCAGCACTGACAATAGAGTGCTATAATGGAAGTAATACAACAGCACACACAGCTACTGCAGTGGACAGGGTAACACACATTCCTATCCCTTGCCTTTTTGAAGTGGAATCCTGTTTTCCTTTTGAGACCCTGTTTTAATGTGCAGCTATGTCACTTTGGGATCCTTTTCAAATGCAGATTCTGATGCTCTGGGTCTGGAGGTTTTGAAAGGGGTTTCCCTAGTGGCTCCTAGGAGATGCCAGTGCTCATGGTTCCTGGACCCACTTGGAGTTGTCAGGCTTTAGCTGGGACTCTGCCCCCACTTAACTTTCAATGGCCACTGGGAGCTTATAATCAGATCTCTGAGCACCTGCCACCTGGCTGCATTTGGGGACCGGCTGTAGGAAACAGACCAGAATGGAGAGAAAGCAGTTTTATTCTTTATAGCTGACACTTCAAAAAGCAGTGATTAGGACTTGGAGAAGTCAGGACCCAGCAGACAACATAAAGACACTGGGTTCCTGGCAAGTACTTGCCTCATCTAGGGAAGCCTTGGTAAAAACAAAACTGGTGTTTCATATGTTTTTCTTCTTCCCCGATTCCCCACTGGCTTATGTGGAAAACACCTTTTCTCTGATGATTAGGATTCAGTTACAGAGAGTTAATACTTTCTTTTTTATCAACAGAAATAAGTCCAAACTTCTCTTGATAGAGATACAAACTGTTTTTGTTATTAAAATGTTGAGGTCAGCATGGAAAGAGACTCCTGAGTCAGGCTGGGATCTATTTTTGGCCTGAGGGTCCTTCTCTGCCACAGCAGCACACTCTGACAGTGGGCTAGAGACACAAGATGCTGAAGAGAGCAGGGTCTCCGGAGTCCTGTTGGGGGTGAGAACTTATGCTGAACTTGGCACTGGCTGGTCGAGCAACTGCAGTCCTGTGAACCCACTAATGTGGAGGAGGGTACCCTTGCCTCCCACTCTTCACACCTATAGTGTGCCATCTCAACTCCTTTCTAATCCTCCAGATCAGCATACCAAGTATGTGTCCTCATTTAATGCCGTAAAGACTTTCTGAGATTTACTCAGTTGCCTAGAGGACCACGGACTCTGGGAAAGTGGAACAGAAACTGCTTTAGCACAGCTCTTGCTCTTCCTGTTCTCCAGTCTGCTCTCCCAAGAAGGGGTGTGGCTTTGAGCACAGGCGCTGACTATCCACCATGGAGGCCTTGATGCACCAGGCTGTGTCAGAGCCACCCTTGTCTCACTGCATAGATCATTCACTCAATACCTGGGTGTTTGTCATTTTGCCAACATATTTGTGGGCACCATGGAAAATAAAACCATTTTGGGTTCTTCTGTATTCTAGTGTTTCCTGGTGTGAAAGACCAGGCATGAATAAAAAGAATAGTAAATCAGGGTAAAAGAAATGGAGGGGAAAGGGTGACATTTTAGGAAAGGTAGTCAGGAAGGAGGTGAGATTGAGCAGAGAACTGTAAGAAAGGTGTAAGGAACAGTCTGGGCAAACTTCAAGTTCCAGTTACACATTTTGCTTCTACTTCATTTTAGAAGACAGAAAAATTAAGACAGTAAATCTAGAATTTACTCCTTATCAGGGTAATAGTTTCTTTTTAAGGGAATAAAATCTGAACAACTTCAGTTTAATGCTCCAGCATCAAATATAAACAATTTGATGCATCAGCAGCTGGCAGGGAACATTCTATTCTGCCAAGGTACAGACAACCCCACACTACGGTAGGCAGGTAAGAAATTAGAACTTCAGAGCCTCCTCTCATTCTCAGGAGTGCTGGAGAAGCCTACTTACCAGGGTCTTTCCCCAAAACTCACCCTACAGCTCCAATCTGACCTTCCTAAAATAAAGTCTTGTCATTCCTCTCTTTGAAACCCTCAGGACCTTTCTGACATTATCCACTCTTAGCTAAATTACTGTCATGGTTTAGCTGAGGCCTGGGTCTTTACCCTCATTACTTGCCAGAACATGTCCACATTCTAAACGACTCCTTTACCCCATCATCCTAGAAGTGTTATATCTTAACATTATTTACATGTGGCTTAATTTGGGGTGCATTTTGTTTCACTTTTAAATTTAGGGTAAAGGCACGGATAGTTTTTATTTATCTTATAGTCCAATCTTAGGACCCAGGTCCTAGGCCTATTAGCAACTGAGCAAAGTTACTCTAAAAGCCTTTTCTTGTACAAGTACTCCTTCCACTTATACACAACTTGTCCTGCATTCAAAAAGTGATGTGTAGCCCAAAGCCACTGGCTCCAAAATCCAAAGGCAGAGTCATTACCCATGAAGTCACTCTCCTTGCATGGAAAGGAAAGAAAATAGGGACTCAAGTAAGACCTTGTTTGAAATTCTTACCCAGGCAGCCCAACAACCTCCACCCACACTCCCCTATCTCCTCACTACACACAGTCAAATGACGCCTGCCATTCTTCATTTAATAAGACTGAACATGGAAACAAGGTTTAATTTGCTCAAATCAAGGAAAACATAGACAAGGCTTAGCAGGGGGAGACAGTACTGACAAGGGAACTTGATTCTTCAGTGGGGAACATGCAGAGAATGGCTTCAGACTCGATTGAAGTATGAATCTACAATTCTTGTCCAACTGGCCTCTCCACATCAGGCACACTGACGTGGAGGTGAGCCAGTAGCTCCACTAGTGTGAGCCAGTGTGACTCGGGGAGAGAGCTGAGAGGGTAGGTGCCTGCATTTCACATGCCCCAAGCACCTTTGCCATTTGAGTGGCAGGAGCCCCTGCCCCCCCCCCCCCCCCCCCCCCCCCCCCCCCCCCCCCCCCCCCCCCCCCCCCCCGCCTAACCACCATGAGCACCATGCATGCCAGTGACTCCCAAGGAGCTGCCTCCACTTGCCAGGCTGAAGGAGGTTAAAGAAGGTCCCTTCAGTGTTTCTGGAGCTTTCATGACACATGTCTCTACTGTTAGCCTTGCTGGATTCTTGATTCTTTTTTTTTTTTTTTTTACTCATCTATAATATTGGGAAGACTGAATTCGATATTATGAGAGGGTTTCTCTAATATTCTGAGGGTGACAGTTAAGAATTAAATGAGGCTGAGAGGAGAGGATTGAAATTTGAAGAGTGGAGCCTGGGGAAGCTGGTTGACCTATAATACTTGACAGCTGGTTTGAGAGCAACAAACTCCATATTCTAGTTTTCAATTTCTCTAAATTTCATAAGCCTCCCAAGAGTTAAAACAGTAGGAACTTGGTACATCCCTCTCACTTTCCATGACCCTCTCCCTCTTTTGTTTCCTAGAGATTATAAAGTTCATGATTTAACTCTTAGTTACTAGTGATAGACATTAAAGACTCTTTGTGTAGGACTCTTTGAACCAATTAACTGAAGAACCAATTAACATTTCTAGAGGTACTTACTTTTTTAGAAGAAAACCAAAACCTATTACCATGTTACAGAAGTTGAGTTTCTGAAAGAAAAGGTTTTACATCTTCCAAAGCCTACTGATCCATCTATTAGGTGTAGAGAAATTAAGACACTAACATGAAACATAGAGATTATCACAACAGAAGGCTCTTATAGTTGATAATATGCCATTTCTACAAAAGATAAAGTTAAGCTGGGTATGATGGCACATGCCTGTAATCCCAGTACTTGAGAGACTAAGGAGAATCGCAGGTTCTAGGCTAGCCTAAGAAATTTAGCAAAGCACTCAGAAACTTAGTAAGACTTTGTTTCAAAATAAAAAATATAAAATAGGGCTGGGGGTGTAGAGGTATATCACACTTGGCTCAATTCCCTGTACCACCACCATCCCCCAGAACAACAAAATATAAGGTTATGATATTGGCATATTAAAACCAGTTCAGGGAATAGGAATGGCTAGATATATTGTTAAATATAAAATCTGAAATATCCACCTATAAAAGTGGGGAAAGCATACCAGAATACAGTAAACTGGATGAGATAATACTTAGGCATATACTCATAGGAGACCAAAGATAAGGATTAAATAGTCCAGGGCCAGGCAGGGGACGGAAGGGTGACCTATGATACACTAGGAGATGTGGCTACTTGCAACCAGCTCCCTTTTGCCCAGGAAAAGGAAATAGCAGGTGTTTCTGGGTGCCAGACTGGAAATAGGGCCAGCAGAGTGGGAACATGGAGTTGAGGGTGGCATTTCTGCCCGGGGCATGGAAGCTGATGAGCCCGGTGGAACACCAGCCCTGAAAGTCTGCTGGAAGACTGAAGATCTAAAGGAGACCATGGCAACAACTCAAGCCTACCCAGAGAAAGGGGTAATGATGTTATACCTGATTCTTTATGCTTTTGAGCCTGATTCTTTCATGTTCCCTTAATGCACTTCCTGCACAGGTAAAGGCCTAGAACAAATCTAGCAGTGAATTGGCTCTGGCCCCTACATGAGATGGGCTGACGGTACTATAGTGTTGAAATGGTCTTTCTCACACTCAGCCTAGTCTCTGCAAGAAAGGTAGTTCACCTGGTATTTGTTCTTCAGGTCAAGTGGATCTTTACTTAGAAACCTTTATACTTCCTTGAAAAGCAGTTTATGTATTACCCACAGGAATAAGTCTCAGCCTCATTATGCTTGTCATCTTTTCCAAACTCATTCTGCAGGACACTAAATATGAAAAATCTGGGAAAGATCCAAGCAACAAAATTTTCCAAGTGAATATAGGTTTACTACAATTTAGACTCATTTTATTGGATTCAGGTATTATGCTAAACAGCATAGAGGTTGTTTCACATTTTCATACCATGCTCAATGGGCCTAATGATATAGGTTCTTATCATGCCATTGTTAGCACTTAGGGAAACAAGTTCAGAACTAAGTGATTTGCTACTACCAAATTGTAGACCATACTCCTGCTCTGTTACCCTGTCTCCCATCACTGATTCAATGACTTTGATTCCTTGCATGGGTCTGAATCACTAGTGACCTGAGAAGACAAGCAGAGGTACCAGCTGTCCAGGTACCTACATGTTTTCCCAGTAGGCAAGAGCTGGTTGAGATGAAGGCTGTGCACATCTGTACTCTATGTTGCTGACTATAGTATACACCCACTTTATTTTAAATAAGCTTTAGGCAAATCATGTGTCTGAGATTCTACATCAACAAAGTATATTCACCTATTGTATTAATATCAGAATTACACAAAAGCATAAGAAAAACAAGTTTATAAATTATAAGCAAAAATGAATACTAACTTAGCAATAAAAATTTGTCAGAAAGAAGGAGTGGTAGGGAACTAACACTTGAATACTTGCTACTCTGCAAAATCTTGGCCTGTATCCTAAAAGGCAAAGAGATCACTATCTTTGGCAAATGGGGAAACAGGTTCATAGGATCAACTTAGTTAATCCTCTAAGTTAATGCCATAGCCAAGATTCAAATCCAGAACTTTTGACTAGAACTATGCCAAACATCCTGGGATTCAAAAGATTCTATGGTTGAGTCAACCTAAACTACAGGAAGGTTAAACTGAATTCTGAACATAGCTAGGAATATTCAGTTTTCTAAAGCCCACTAACAAAAATCAGATGACTTCCTCCAATTAAAAAGTAGTTATTTTTGAGCCGGGCGTGGTGGCGCACGCTTGTAATCCCAGCATTTGGGAGGCTGAGACCGGAGGATCCGGGTTCGTGGCCAGCCTCAGCTACCTAGTGAGGCATTCCGCAACTTAGTGAGACCCGGTTTCAAAATAAAGAATAAAAAAATAGGGCTGGGGGTGTAGCTCGGAGGTAGAATGCCCCTGAGTTCAACCCCTAGTACCGCAAAAAAAAAAAAAAAAAAAAAAAAAAAGTAGTTATTTTGACAAGTCATTACCATTTGAAGCTAAAACAGTACACAATGGATAATATAAGAAATTTTTATTAGGATGTTTTCTGTCCTTTTTTTAAAATAAGGTCAGTTGATTTGTAAAGATGTTAGCAATTCCTGTAGGAAAAGAGAGTTGAAGTTAGAGAAAATATATATTACATTAAAACAAAGCAAAAAGAGAGATGGTTGAACCATAAAGAAGTCAGCAAAGACCATAGGGAAACCTAAGTTTTAGGGGTAATTCCAACTAACCCATCCCATCCCACCGTAGTATTGGACCCCTCATGGAAATCCACTCAAAGCTAAATGTTTTGATTGCTATTGTATCCATGTTTCATTTTTGTCCAACCAAAAGTTGACAAAGTAAAAAAACAAAAGAGTTAACTAAGCAATAGTTTGATATACATAAGAGCAACATTCACCAATAACAAGAATCCCTTCAAGTTACCATTGAAGACTTTCACTCAGCTAGGAATTCTTTAAAGGGATATTCCTTACCAAGTCTCACCATCCATTTTTCTCAGAGAGATTTCCTAGATTCTTTTGCATACCTGTTCATCATAGGCCTCATTGACAAAAATCTCACTATTCATTAGATTTTCTTCTTCTTGGCTATTTTCTTTATTGCAGGTAAAATTTCTTGATGATGCTGTTCTAGTTCTAGAAATCAAAGAAAAAAAATCAATAGAGTTCTTCCTTGAGGTAGAAGCTGAGATTGGGATATGATTAGAGCAGGCTAACTTATCTCCCATCAAAGGTTATTGTGATAGAAACTAAGCCATATTTCAATTTAATGCCCATTTAACAAAGCAACTGAACTAGAATGAGCAATATCTGAGTAAGTTATTATTTGTTAGTAGGCATGCACTTTACTTCAGAAATGATACTTCTTCTCAACTGAGGGAAACCAAGTGACTAGAGTCAACAAGAACTAAATCCAAGGACAGGAATATGGCAGCTGAACACCAGTGACTTAAGAAAGTAGGTGAATGTAACAGAAATACCTGAAGAGACAATAGAAGCCCAGTTCATGTTAATGTTAGCCAGTTAGCTAGTAACCGGTGTTACCTTGGGCAAACACATGCCAATTTTCCTGACCTTTTTTTTTAGTCTGTAAAATAAAGGCAGGATGGAGATGGAACTTTTAAAGCCTTCATCATCTTCCTACTTCTTCATCTATAGGCTGTTTAATATCTCTTCTCAATATGTTAATCAGTTTTTGTAACCATATCTTTCTACTCTTTGTCAGAAATACCATTTTATCATTCTTTTTTTGCTTCTTTAATGACTGTTGCTTTTGGACAAAACTTGGTGCCTTTGCTTTAAATTATTTCTGAGTTTCTTTATTTCACCTCCAGTTATGAACTAAGTTGTATACACGCATCCATACCCTAAATCCATATGTTAAAGCCCTAGCTCCAAATAACTCAAAATGTAACTATTAGGTCTTTAAAGTGAGTTCACGGGAGTGAAACCTAATCCAATATGACACAAACACACACAGAGGGAAAATATGTGAAGACTCAGGGAGAAACAGAAACTGGCCCTCCACAAGCCAAGGAGAGACCCCACAAAAGAAGCAAATCCTGCTGACACCTTAATCTTAGTCCTCTACCCTCCAGAACCAAGAGAAAATAAATCTCTGCTGTTTATGATGCCCAGTACTGTGTTATGGTGGTTCTAACAAATTTTTCCTCCAATCATTGGCACCATTCTTACTGATTCTTTGAAAGGCAATCTCCTCACTTCAACCCTCATACTCTGCCACTAACTGCACTTAATTCAGACTTTTACCTGAATAAATAGAATAAATGTCCCATATTCTATGTAGTAAAGCTTGCCTCAGGTTTCACTCAAAGAGATGGTTCCATTTGCAATTTCCCTAGTACATCTAAGGCTACTCCATCACCTAAGGCCCTTCTTAAAACAAATTTTTAGAGTGGATTTATACCTTCAATCCCATTAGCCTTACTTTATGAGCCTTCTTGGGAATACAACTGTCCCATGAAAGTATTAATAGCCACTCACCTTTTTATATTTATTTATTTTGTGATGCTAGAGATTGAACCCAGGGGCATTCTACCTTCGAGCTCCACCCCCAGCCCTATTTTATTTTACTATTTGGAAACAGGTCTTGCTAAGTTGCTGAGAGTCTCACTAAGTTGCTGAGGCTGGCTTCAAACCTGTGATTCTCCTGTTTCAGCCTCCCAAGTACTAGAATTATGGCATGCACCACCATGCTTGGCTGCCACTCACCTTTTTATTGCATGTTCTCTTCTGAAATGTACAAATGCTCCTAGTGCTACCAGAACCACAGGTAAGGCAATAGTTATGCTGAATGCTATGTAGGCAGAAATGGATCCGTGAGCTGCCTCTTCACAGAACTCTCCACTATATTCCACCCGACAGCGACATTTTCTCAGCTTTCCTTCCATTGTACAGCTTCCCCTCCCATTACAGAAATTGCTGCTACAGGGCACCTGTTTTACATTCTGTAAGTCCTTGGGTTGAACAGATTCTCCTCTTTCCTTGGTTTCTGGGGTCTTTCTCTTGCTAGCAGGCATCAGAGTTGTTAGTGTTTTTCCGACAGGATATCTTATCCTTTCTTGGCCTGGATATCCAGGTGTGCTAAACTGGGTAGGCTGGAGAGGTTGGGAAGTTTTTGGAGTGAACCATTTTCCAGCCTCTGACTTCTTAGACATTGATGTTGAATGGATTTTACCTGGATACATACCTATAAACATAATAGTTATGCGGTATGGGTAGATTAGAAAGATAGATAGATAGATAGATAGATAGATGGATAGATAGATAGATAGATCCATCAGTTACGAACCATTTCAGATGGACAAGAATGCTAATGATCTTAACCAGGTAAGTTTGAATTACTTATGAAATCACACTCCCTAACATTACTTTGGGTCAAAAAAACTATTAAAAGCATATATACATATATATATAATATATATAAAATATATATATATGTATATATATATTGCTTACACACATTTATGAAGCTGCATGTCTTAAGGCATTTAAATTGCTTGATTTTTTAACATTATATTTTATTTATTATAAAAATCTATTTCAAATTGATGGTATGCACAGTTTTAGCCAAAGAGATTCCATAAGTTACAAAGAAAATCTTTGAGGATTGGTGTGGTAAATCAAAGTAGCAAATATTTAGACTAGAAAGAGTTTTCAGATGAAATTTGGTCGTGTAATTATTTTAATGTTTTGAGTTCAAGTAAACTATAGATTTAGGAAGATTTACAAGTTATAGCTGTGAAAATAGAATTGGGAGAAGTGAGTGGAAAAAGGTGTACACATAAGGCAGAGTGTGGTTTACAGGGTGCTTCTAAATAAAGACAAATGCAAAAACTAAATTTGTGATTAAGGTATTTCACATAATCTTCATTTTTGTTGGAACAAGTATTATTCTTCATGTGAACACTAAAGACTACTGGATGGAAAAACACAGTATTAGCAATAAAACTCTTTTTGCCTCTGCCTTAAGCTGGTATCATAGGAGTGTTTCTACATTTTGGCAGTTTAAGGTCCTGATGGTAGGGTATATCCAGAGGAAGCCAGCCCAACCTTTATACACCAAGAACCCCCCTCACTTCCTACCCAAAGTCAGTGATTATTAAGGAGCAGAGCCAACCCTTTGGCCTAGGCCACCAGAAATGGGAAAACAAGTGGAAGTATGTTACATTCCTGGTTTAGGTCTTTTTGTTTTGTTTTGTTTTGTTTTTGCAGTACTGGGCATTGAACCCAGGGGCATTCTACCTCTGAGCTACACCTCCAGCCCTATTTTTTATTGTTTATTTTGAAAAAGGGTCTCTCTCTCTAAGTTGCAGAGGACCTCACTAAGTAGCTAAGGCTGGTCACAAACCTGTGATCCTACTGTCTCAGCCTCCCAAGTACTAGGATTACAAGCATGTGATACTACGACTGACTTCTAGTTTAGTTTTAAAGTCACATGGTGAAGGTAACAAATTTTCTGCTCATTGACCCCTTCCCTTCCTGAGTCACTATAACCCAGGGTTTTCACAAAAACACTTCACTTGTTAGACTGTTGAATCAGCTCTGAAAAACAAAATCCATTTTCTTTCATATTTAAGAAAAAATGATGAGGGATAATAACTGGTCACCAGCTAGTCAGGTTTTAGGAGGACATGAATTTAGATTGAGAAATGAATGAGAACCCTTCACTCTAAGATTCCCTTTCCAAATCCTTTTCTTTACTGGTGATGGCCAGTTTCAGCAGTGTTCCCACTCTCTCTTCAGTAGCTTATGAGACACGGTTACCACTGGAACAGTAGCTATAGAATTGGTGGTGGGGATTACATCAGAATTAGGTGTGATGGTCACTCAGCTGGCTGGCCATGGCAAGTCCCTTTCATGAAGACACTATTGGGATCAGTCTGTCCATGTCAGACATCTATAGTTAGTATTTAAGTATTAAAATGACAGTATTGAGCACAGTAATTATTATCCCTCATCATTTTTTCTTAAATAGAAAGAAAACAGATTTTGTTTTTCAGAGCTGATATAATAGATTTCTGTGCATTTTCTTGTGTTACTAACAAACCTAGGAGTTGAAAATGCTGTTAAGGGGGGAACCAAGACAGGTCAAATAGTTTGCCAATCTCCCTCTCCTAGACTATGGATACCTACATAATCTATTTAAAGCATCAAATCTAGATAAAAATAAGTGCCCATTTAGACAACATACAAACTGACTAGCCTTTTGGAGTTCATTATCATATTGCCTGTCCAACAATCAAATCAGAAAGCATATTTGCTTTCAATAAGGAATCCACAATAATCAGTATCCAATTGCCAATAGAAAAAAAAAATAAAATTGTTCAAATATTTCAAGAATTCAGTGACAGCAAGGCAATAATTTAGAGGATAAAACCTTGAGGACTATCATGGAATTCAATATTTTAAGAAGTTATGCATGCTGATACACAAGAGGTCATAGGCTGAAATCACTCACAGTCCATTTCATCTGATCCATCCAGACAATCAACATGACCATCACAAACTTGCTCCAGGGAAATGCATTTCTCGCCATCCTTACAGGATGCTGCAGAGCATCCAACAGCTTCAACACATGTGTTAGCATCAGCCAAGTAGTACCCACTGGGACACTTGCAAGTTTTTCCCTCAGGATTTGGTAAACAGATATGGCTACATCCTCCATTGTCCTTTGAGCAGTTGTTACTACCTGTGGACCCAAACCATATCCCCAAATATATTGAGTTAGATTAGGCTTCAGAAGAATCTCCTGCAAAATTTGTGCAAACACACTATCAGAATTACAGGACCCAGATCTTTCCCCCAAATTAGATAGCTCTTCAGTTTAATATTTTTTGTGGGTTTTTTTTTTGGGGGGGGGGGGATAGTGGGAATTGAATCCAGGCTCTTGTGTGTGTTTTACAAGCACTCCACCTCTGAGCTACAGCCCCAGTCCTAAATTTAGTTCCTTTTAGTAAACTAGGTTCTGAGAAATTGGTGATTCTTCTTCATAAAAAAGAATGGCTTTAGAAATTCAGACAAAGGGCTGGTTTAAGAAAAATTAAAGGGAGCCAGGCATGGTGGCGCACACTTGTAATCCCAGTACTTGGGAGGCTGAGACAGGAGGATCCAGGTTCAAGGCCAGCCTCAGCTACTTAGTGAGGCCCTCTGCAACTTAGTGAGACCTTGTTTCAAAATAAAGAATAAAAAATATGGCTGGGGGTGTAGCTCAGAGGTAGAATGCCCCTAGATTCAATCCCCACTACTGCAAAAAAACAAATAAATAAAAAGTAAAGGGACCTAGTATTCATTCAAGATTCTATTGTGAGTTCTCTTCACACCAAGCACTCAACTTCAGAACCAGAAATGCCTTGGTAATAAAATTCTCTTTCATCGAAAATCTGAACACTGTGGTATCTATTTTCCCTGAGAATCCGATCAAGTCAGCCATTTACAGCTTACCATCATTCTTCAAGGCTTGTGTCTGAAGCTCAAAATTCTAGTGAGGTTTTTGCCTTGTGGCAAATTCTAGGAATTGTGGAATAGCATGTATGTGGTGCAAGAAAAAAAGCCTACATTAAGGTTACAAATACCCTTCTTCTAGTTCTAACAGCTAAGCAACACAGCACTTTGAGTGATCATTCTGGAGAACTCTAAAAGGTTCTTCCCACCAAGCCAAGACTTCAGAAGTCCAAGCATGGCTAATACCATTTCATGAAGGTTAGCTTTCAAAAGCAAAACAATGGAGCAGCATTCCCTTAAGACTAATGCACTCTTCCCAGTACTTGGGAGAGAAACAAGAGGATAACAGGTTCGAAGCCAGACTCAGCAATTTAGCGAGATCCTGTTTCAAAATAAAAAGTATAAAGTGCTGGGGGTATAGCTCAGAGGTAGAATGTCCCTGGGTTCAATTCCCAGTACCAAAAACAACAACTACAAAAAGACTAAGGTATCCTATAGAGTGGTATGTGTGGTTAATGAATTGAACTCATATTTGTTGGCATTAATCCCAACTAGGAACAGATTTCATCTATTGCTACTTTATTAAATCTATCATCAATCTCCTTAAACATTAAGTTAGATATTCCAGTGTGTCTATAAAGATAGTAGAGAAAAACATCTGAGCATTTCCAAGTTGATGTTTCAAGGATCAGTTAATATCAGAAGTAGATACTAGTGACAATGATTAGAATGAAGACTAAATCCAACCTTTAAAGATAGAATGGTATTTTATTATACTATTATTCTTATAATTCAGTCTATAGTAGTAAAACTGGAAATAGAACCTAAGAGCTATAGTTTACATCTAAGTAGTTTAGATCTAAGTGACTCCCAAAGGTTTATATGGCAAGGGCTTGGTCTCCACTGTGACAGTACTGAGAGGTGGTGGAAACCTTTAAGCAGTGGGGCCTACTGGGCGATCTTTAGGTCATCAGGGGCATGCCCTTGAAGAGAATTGTGGGACCTCGGTCTCTTCCTTTTTCTCATTTGCTTCCTAGTCAGGAGGTAAGCAGTTTTCCTCTGCCACATACTCCTGCCATTTTGCACTGCCATGACATAGACCCCAAAACAATAGAACCAACCAATCATAGGTTGAAACCTCTAAAACAGACAAACCTTTTCTCTTTCTAAGTTATCTTAGATATTTGTTATGGAAACAGAACGCTGACTAACATATCAAGTCTACCAACCCCTAGTCTAATAAAGTTACCACTGTTATGTCTGCTAGATAAGTAATAATTATGTATCTTAATGCTTGCATATAAATACCTAAAGATAGGAGGATTATGCAGATCTATAGACATTTGCCAGAGAAATAGTTAAATGCAATGGGAAACACAAAGATATTCCAAGGAGATAAGGCATAATGGAGTATACTCTCCATGGGAAATTCAGACTGCAGTTTGGTCATAGTCATTGGAAGTTCACCTACCTTGCTGACTAAATTTACTGTAAACTTTTAAGTCCACAATCTTCTGGTCTACTTGGAACCATCGGTTTTCTGACACTTCCATTTTGCTGTACCAAACTTTAGTGATCTGGGCTAAAACAAAAGCCAGTGAATAATCATTAACACAAAATTTTATCTTAAGGCAGCTTACTAGACAAAGAAATTGCTCAGTAAGAATCCTGTCACCCATCTCCCTAAACTCCAGTTGAGTAAAACTCTTAGTTTTACAAAAGAGACACATATTTTTTTAAATCTTATTTCTGAGAAGAAACCCCAAGAAAAATAAAAACCATTAGATACTTTCCTCCATAATAAATCATATGCTAATAAGTTATGACCAGAATATTCATATGTATCCCAATAGAGTATGAGGATTTGTAACACTTAAATGCAGTCCATGCAATTAGTGAGTAAAGATTTTAAATAGTATTCTGGAGCAACACTTTTGGAAACTCGTTATATTCAACAAGAGTTACCAGAGGATTTTAAAATATATGGCAAAATAATTTATATCACCATATACTAATATAAATTAGCATCTCTGAGGTAGCATCTGAAAATTGGTTTTTGCAATTCTGATGTGGCCCACCAAACTGACCAAAGGTCTGGCATTTGGAAACATAAGGACATAGATTTATTTTAAACAGTACTTTCCAAGTTTATCAAGTCTGGACACTATTCAGAAATCTGTACACAAAAATATACAATAGTATATCAAAACACTGTGATTTAAGACAATCCCTTTGAAATACTAGAAATGCCATGTTAGGCTCTATAATTCACCTAATACTTTCATGTATACTTAATCAACTAAGATGGATACTATCCTGATTTTATAGGTATGGCTATATCTGACAGAGCAGGCAGACATACTCTTTAGTTCCAATTCCTGGTCCAGTTCTCTCTGCACTATACCACCGCTATGGTGTGGATAAATGTTCCCAAAAGGCCCTGAGTTGAAGGCTTGGTTTCCAGCCTATGGCACTATTGGTAAATGGTGAAATCTTCAGGAGGCGGAGTCTAGTGGAAGGAGTTAGATCGTTAGGGGTTAGATCATCCTTGGCCTTCCTTTTTTTGCTTTCTACCATCCACTGAAATGAGCAAATTCCTCCACTACATGTTCCCACCAAGATGTACTGTCTTACCATAGGACTAAAGGAAATGGGGCCAAGTGTTCATGTACTGAAACCTGTGAAACCATGAGCCAACATAAATTATCTTATTTATCACAGTGAGAGAAAGCTAATACAACCATGGTGTTACTCTTAACTACCCAGGAGTAAATTCATATCACAGAGACAATCAGATATAGAATCAAGACCCACCACCATCAACTGTTGTCCAGAACATCAAGCCTTGACCACAAGTGAAGAGGTCAAGGCCCTGAATCCCTCTGCGGTTGACTCTGTGTCTAGAGCCGTCTTGTTGAATACTTTCTATGAGTCCTCTGCCTAGGAAGAGAGATTCAATTAGCTTCATTCAGCTCAAAGAGTTCTACTATTCCTGTAACTCTTGGTGTCTTGTGCTGTCCCTCCCTTCCAGGAGGACACTGTCTGCCATGCATTCTCTGAAGCCATTTTTTCTTCATTCATTTCTAACAGTGATACACAAAGATTTTCTGATGTATATTTCTTAAGTTCTCAATTTGTTACTTTACAAAGGGGCATCTGCATGACTCCATGGGCTATAGTATCTATTTAGAATGAAAAAAGACTATGTTTGCTTACAATGTGTTGGCAGAAAATACAAACGCAAACCTTTAAAGCTGTTTGAAATTAGGGCTGAAGACCAGAGAGCACAACTTCACTATTTAACTCAGACTCAAAGTCCCTTGGGCTCATGTTTAGGGTGTAAATAGCAATTGCTTACCAGTATCAGCCCAGTATAGTCGTGTCCCTGAATCCGAAAAGGCCAGGCCCACGGGCACCTGGGACTTCCGCCATAGCACCATTCTGCTGCTGCCATCCATAGAGGCACATTCGATGCTGGAGCCAGGCCTCCCATCCTCCAAGGGGCCCAGGTTCACAAAGCACATGACTGCAGCAGGTGGGTGGAGCACAACAGAGATCGGGCAGGAAAGATTTTCACTGATCAAGACAATGGGATACTGGCCTGTTAAAGAACCTACATTGATGTGGGGATTTTCACTGTCAATCCAATATATGTTTCCACTTAGCCAGTCCACAGCAAGGTCAATCACAGTTCCTTTCACAGATATGATTTTCCTCCAAGAAAGTGTCCCAAAGTCTTTAAGCCTCAGCAGCCTTATATCACCATTATTCAACTCTGAAAGGTAGAGGGCTTTTTCCTGGACAAGATAATCCATTGATGCAAGCTGGTTCACGTTGGTGAAGGGCAGTATTCTATATTCTGGTAAAGTTGTTTGTCTTGGTAAAGCGTTGAGATTTTTCAGATAGATCTATGGGGGAAAAAATTAGGTGGGTAGTACTGGTTGAGTGTAATTTAATTCTTCATCTCAATTTTGGATTAATGTTAGGATACTTAAGTTCAGATTTCAGATATTCTAACTTCTGAAGTCAAACAGCAGCTACTTTTCTCCCTTTTTGGAGTGTCAAGAGTAGAAAATTCCTGGAACCCATGTGTTTTGGAGATTTGCTCCTCTGTTGAAAGCCCTCATCTTTAAATGAAGCTCTACTAATTAATTTCTTCCTGAAACTGAGATCAACTTCACTCCAAATTTTGTTTTGTCAGTTTAGAATGCCAAG
This sequence comes from Graphiurus murinus, assembly GCA_004027655.1. Classification (NCBI taxonomy): domain Eukaryota; kingdom Metazoa; phylum Chordata; class Mammalia; order Rodentia; family Gliridae; genus Graphiurus; species Graphiurus murinus. The sequence continues at coordinate 13,085 of PVLC010010616.1, read as the reverse complement.
TCCTCTGGATAGTAGAAGTTAGGGGTCACTTGCTTCTTATTAACTTTTATTGCCCTATAATTTAAGATAAATTTCCTCACACCAATGTACTTCTTCTCAATCTGGGTTACCTTTGGATTCTAGGTTTCCTGTGTCTTTTACTTATATTTGATACCCATATAATCATTCCAGTGATGGGGGCAGATGTTAACTTTACATTCCTTGCCTTAGCAGAGAGAAAAGGCTTAGATAGAGTTAAATCAGACTTAACCCTGACCCACATTAGTATAAATTAAACACTGTCCCAGAACCTACTGAGCAGCTTGCATCTGGAGTTACTCCGCATCATCAGCTAGGTCTTTGGACAACTAAACAAAGGCAAACACAGTCTCTGATCCCTAACTTTTGTTTTTTTGTTGAATTATTTCAAGAAACTTTACTTTGGCCATGATAGGTCTTTAATTATGGTCAAGATACTTTATTTTTGTCATGAAGGGGCACCCAGCAGACAGGAAATCCTAAAATGTAAGTTGTGTTTGAAGAATATTCTAAGAAAAGGAATCCATACCACTTATAACTATATGTAGAGAATTTAAATACTCAAAATCTGCAACAGAACATAGACATTCCATGGAATCTTCAAAGTGGTACCTGCATTATAAGTGTGGGCAAAACAAGGAACACAAATGCAGACTCCTTGAGTGGTACACAGCTGACTCCATCATCTGCAAGCAGAAGGTCAACTGGGCAACGGCAACTTCCTTTGGCTCGTGGGCTCAGAAGGCACAGGTGAGAACACCCGGTGTCCAGACAAGGATTAGAAGACCTGGGCTGTAGCGCTTCATGCATTATCTGGAAGAAAATAGCTAGAAGCCACTAAGTATTATTGAATCCTCAAAAACAGGAAGTGAATACATTTTCTTTTCTTTTTTTCTTGTGGTACTGGGGATTGAACCCAGGATCTTGAGTATGCTAAGCATATATTCTCTCTGAGCTATGCCCCTAACCCAAATTTTACTCATTATAGATGGATGTCACTAAGGCTGACATTTAGGAAGCTCACATATACAGGCTTTTCAGGGAGAAATAGGGAGACTTTTAAAAGAGCACACTCCGTACCTTGAGTCCATAGGGTCGTCCAGAGCGCTTGATAAGGACAGTCCTATTCTTTCCTGTCACCTTGCCCACACGCTGTACTCTTCTTGTCTTCATCTCAGACCAGAAGACTTCATCTTCAAACACAGCCACGGAAAAGGGGCTCTTGATTTCTGTTAGCTGCAACCTCTAAAATGGCGAAGGTAACCTTCCTGGGGTGAGTTTTAGCCAAGACACATGACATTTCGAACAAGCCTACTGTCAAAAGGACACTTACTTTAATGTCAGTACCATCCAGGTTGGCAGAGCCAATACAGTGAAATTTGTCATCAGACCAGAATATCTTCCAACTTAACTGGTCAAGAGCTATGCTAGTAGGACGTCCAAGACCTTGACCGATGAGCATTTTCCTATTGCTGCCATCCATGCCAGCTTGCTCAATTTGAGGTTCTTCTCCAATTTCAGACCAGTACATTAATCTGTGCAAATAAAAGTCAGCTTTAAGATAATGCATAGCTGAACCGGGTGTGTTGGCGTATGCCTGTAATTCCAGTATTTGGGAGGCTGAGACAGGAGGATTGCAGGTTTGAAACCAACCTCAGCAACTCAGTGAGGCTCTCATAAATTTAGTGAGACCCTGTTTCCAAATAAAAAAATAAAATAGGGCTGGGGGTGGAGCTCAGAGGTAGAATGCCCTGGGATTGTCTCAGCAACACACACACACACACACACACACACACACACACACACACACACACAATGCATAGCCTTGTAAAAAAATACTATCAATTCATTCCTTACAACCCTGAATCACAATCCAGTTATTTTTTTCCTCCAACTTTAATTAGGTTTATTGTGAAGCACTAAAAGAAAGTTTTCTTTGAAATTTTATGGTGATCACTTAAGCATTGCTTAAGAATAGAGTGCCTATTGTGACAATTGTACATGAAGTCTGGGAATCCATTAGTTCTGGCCTGGAAAGATCTCAGGAACTTGCCCATCTTTTCTTAGCTAGAAACTGGAATAGTTCCATAGATATACATGTGCCTCAGACTTTATTCTTGACCATAGGACATTAGATGTATCAATCACTAGTGCTGATTTCCTGGGGACCATTTTGATAGAATCCTGGTTGAAGGTATTAAAAGGTGAAAAAGAAGACAGAGGATACCCAATATACCTTTGAATCTTAGGTTTCCTTATATTTGATACCCATATATCTAACCTAGTGAGGGGGTAAGAATGTTAACTTTACATTCCTTTGGTTTACAGAGAGAAAAGACCCTAGATAGAATAAACCAGGCTTAACTCTGACCACCATTATTATAAACTAAACACTGTCGTCATTCCATTTTCTCCTTACCTGACATTTAAAACCATAAAATTTGCTCCAGAGATCTATTTGTGTATTTTAGCAAAAGAAAGTGTAGGTGTACCACCAAGTGAACCATATTCACACCTCATTATGTAAATAAATACATAAACATATCTCTTTATTGAAGAAAATAACATTTTTCAAAAGGTTTTAAGATTATCATTTGTCTAATTGACCCACATCATCATATGATCTATGGTTAAATGAAGTAAGTTTCCTATTATTCATTCTGTGAGAGAGAATACAAGCAAAGTAGAACTATGGAAGAATAACTAAGTTAAACATCTTGACCAGGCACTTTGACACCTTGACTCACCCATTTAGAGGATCCAAAGCCAAAGAGTGGGGTTGAGTCAAACCATCTTCCAGGACAACTGTATACTCAGATTTTCCTCTCCAAACAGCAGTTAACTGAATGGCCAAAATCTGACCGGCTGTCCCATCAGTCCAGTACAGGTTTCTCCCAACCCAGTCAACCACTAGACAGTCTGATTTTATCCCTAAAGAGAAGAAACTATTCAGCATGTGCACGCATGTTAAATTATAACTTTCTCTAGGCTCGAGTTTATGGATTGCAGACTTGTACACCATGTTAATTCATTTTACAACTTCTATCTTCATCTCCAACAGAGCAAATCTTCTTTAAAGTGCTCCAAAGTAGTACCGTAAAGGAAGATGACTGTCAGTGATCATGATCACTGACTAATGGCTTGGCAGTGAGATGAAAATGTCTACTGAGATAATAATGCGTCTTTGCATTATCACTAACTAGCAAGCCTTGATCTATCTTAGCTAAGGAGATATAATCAAACCAATGTTTAGAATGTTAATGGCTACTCATTTTATCATGTAGGCTATGTATATTTAATAAGGATAGGATGAAAACCTTACAAAAAAGCATACCTCTAACCACAGTTCCTTTCTTTTTTGTGTCCATACTTATCCACTTTATACTTTCTGCATTGAGATCTGCCCAAAATACTTTCTGATCCAATAAGTCATAATCAACAGAGAAGATAATCAGGTTCTTGTCTGTGGTAACCAGAATGTCTTCTTTCAAGCTTCTCAGTCCATAGAGGAAGAGATTAAACTGAATGGCGACAAGCAGGATTGGTTCAGTACCTGTCAAGTAAGAATTGCTTTCAGTGTGGCCATGAAAGAGTTATGCAAAGCGCAGCACTTACTAAGGAATTAAAGGACAAAAAATCCTGCCTTCTCATTGCTAGGGCTGAGAAGCCAACTAGCCAGTGTCAAAGTAGTTCTTCATGATGTAATGGTTAGTATAATAATCATAGTTTAAAGGTACTTTGAATAAAAGAATTATTAGCCTAAGTGGAAAGAATCATTTCTACCTAAATATTTGAGAGTATATGGGCAGGAAACATATGCTTGTCAGGACAGGTGAGTTTGACCATGAAGCCAGAATTATGGTTTTGTTACAGTAGCATCTTATTAGTAGATAGTCTCTTATTGGTAGTCTATTAGTAGAAATACAAGCTTTAAGAGGATGGCTTTAGCCAGGCATGGCAGCCCACATCTGTAATTCCAGTACTTAGGAAGTTGAGACAGAAGGATGATAGGTTTAAGACCAAGCCTCAGCAATTTAGCAAGGCTCTCAGCAAGTTAGTGAGGCCCTGTTTCAACATAAAAAATAAAAAGGGCTGTGTTGTAGTTCAGAGGTAGGATACCCCTGGGTTCAATCCCCAGCAAAACACACACACACACACACACACACACACACACACACACACACACACAGATGGCTTTGGAGATATACTATAGACTAGTTTTTTTTTGGCTTTTGGGTTTTTTTTTCTTCCCTGAAGATAAGCAGGTGGTGACAGATCTGCATTGGCATTCCTGGAAGATTTAAGAACTCAAAGCACCTGATTTAGAAGATATCCCCGGCTCCAATTTACCTGTTGCTTTGCAGGTGTGGCCACCAGGCTCCAGTGCATAGCCAGGGTGACAGGTACAGATGTATGAGCCCTCGGTATTGACACAGGTCTGACTGCAAGGCCGACTGCCCAACTCCTGGCACTCATCCACATCCTTGCAGATTCGACCACTGCTCTCCAGCTCAAATCCTTTCTCACAAGCACACACCTGAAGAAGACATTAAGACTTTCTCAAGGCAGAACAGCATTGATAAAAAAAAAAGGCTTCAGTCTTGGTATGAAATGTATAGGGCAATACATTCGAATTTGACAGCTCGAACTGTTCTCAGAACCAACTTTATTTTAACTATGGTTATTTCTCTTTGCCTCACCTCTAACACCCTTTTTACCTTGAATCCTGAGTTAGCAAAGGTGTCCAAGTTCAGCCCAGAACACCTGCAGCCCCAGCAGGATCAGTGAGGGAAAAGGCATGCAGACTTAACAATTCAGTTAGTGAACCAGTTGTCTACAAACAGAGATGCTAGTAATAACAGATATCAGAATGATTTTCTCCTACTTACCCATTAGAAGCAAGATCACTGTGCTTGGCCAATTATTACTACTAACTAGAGCCCAGGCAGTTCTCAATTGTTCTCAATTCCAAATACTCATATGGAAGCATCTGTTTGGAAGTAGTCAGCTTCCTGAGCTGAAATATCAGGGGCTGTCAACTCTTAGGACAATTCATAGCATTTCTTGCTTACCCCTAAGTGTCATCCAGAGAACAGACTGCAGCAGAGTTTCAGGACTCAGGGTTCCAGGAGACTCAAGATAGGGGAGGAGCTAAATAGGACTTTGCAGGAGCTAGGAAAGGCTCTGGCACATCTGTAGATGGTCAGAGTAGCTCTGCCATGGGAAACTTAGAGGTTATAGAGCAATAAGGGACAACCCAAACGAGACCCTTGCTGCTCCCCCAGACCAAGTTTATGGTTGCCAGAGAACAGAAGCTGAAGCAACTCACAGGCCCAGCTGGGGACTGGTAGCAGGAATGGTTGCACAGTCCTGGGCTGCATGCTGCCTGGGAGCACCTTCCTCCTTCATCTGAGCCGTCTGCACAGTCCTCTTTCCCATCACACAGGGCACCCAGGGGAAGGCAGGCAGAGGTGCTGCACTGGAACTCAGAACCACCGCACTTCCGAGGGAGGCCTGCAGGGACAACTTTCTACTTAGAATATTACAATGTTACAGTAACCTGTCCCCAATATCCCTCTGCCGCTAGGCTTCCCTGTGTACAGCCAGGATGCCCCCGTTTGAGGACAGGAATGGATTTCTGGTTCTGTAGCATTTGCTAGCAGAGCCGGGGTTTTTTGCTTCCTAAGTTAGCAAGCAGCCAGGACCGGAGAGCCACCTGCCTTCTCCCCTCAGCCAGGTTCCCCACACTTACAGGTAGTCTCGTCACTGCCGTCTCTGCAATCGCTCTGCCCATCACAGCGCCAGAAGTCAGGCACACACTGGTCTCCACTGGCACAGGCCCACTGCCTTGGGCCACATCGAAGCACTTCAGGGGCACAGTCCTGAGGAGACAGGGATGCAGCCAGTAGCCTCCACATTCAGAGCCAGGAAATGGTTCCCGAAGGAGGGCAGGCCTGGGTTAGGAGGCTCTTCTCAAGTCCCTTCTGCAAGTGGGCCAGATAGAGCCTAAAAACTCTTAAGTGGCGCAAACTATAAGAAATCTTTTCTGTAGCTGGAGTTTAGGAGAGGATTTCTAGGTGGTAAGCACCTGGGTGCTAAGTGGGAAGAGATGTCTTATTTTGTCAAAATGACCAATTTGGGAAGTCTTCATTTCTTTTAGGAAACATAAGCAAAGGAATCTGTTGTAGCAACTCTAATGTAGAATTCTTTCTCTATGTGTTAGAATTCTAACACATGCCTCAGCAAATTAAAATTGACAGTGTATTTTGCATCTACTCTGATTTGGGCACTCAGAAGGGAGGGGAGGCACCCACTAGTTCCCAGAGACTTTTGATATACAGTCTTCCAGAAAGACCAAGGAATGTCCTACATCTGGGTTGCTAATGAGGAAATAGAACTGTAGGGAGTAAGTCCTTGCTTGAGGTGACATGCAAGCAGTAGGATTTGAGTCCTTAGTACAGGTTGCATCTTATACAATGCTGGAGCTTCATGGTAACAAGTAAGTGAAGCCAATGACAGCTAGCTTCAGTTCTGCAGAGCATATCTCTACATGGACATTTAAGTCATGGTTATCACATTATGACACTTACAAACCTCTTTTTACAACACAAAATACCTCTTCCAAGTTTGACTTTCAAACAACCTCCTTAGAAACACTTTGGACACTTTGATGTATCTATGTTAGCTGTCTGAGCAGTGATTATGGGCTACATCTCTGTTCTTGTGTTTTCTCAAATTTCTATAGAAACATATGTGTTACTTCCGTGATTAGAAATCTGTAGGCAGCCCTCCATATTTGTGGATTCAACTAATCCCAGATCAAAAATATTGGGAAAAAATTGTGTCTGGATTGAATAGGTACAGATTTTTTTCTTGTCATTATTCCCAAAACAACATAACAGCTACTTATGAGGTATTACATGGAGTCTAGCAATGACACTTTAATGTGTGTAGGTTATAAGCAAGTAATCTTCCATTTTGTACAAGAGACTCGAGCATCTGTGGATTTAGGTATTCATGGGGCAGTCATGGAACCAGCCCACCATGGACACTGAGGGATGACTACCCCTATTTTTCTGAGAGATTAGAGTCCTACCTTTTCATCGCTCCCGTCTTTGCAGTCTAGGTCATGGTCACATACCCACTCTGCCAACACACATTCTCCACTCCTCCGGCACTTCACCTCCCCTAATGGGCACGGTAAGGGCCAGGCGACAGGACAGCCTTCTTCGTCCGAGTGGTCCAGGCAGTCTCTGTTCCCATCACAATGCAGAGAGTAAGATATGCACTGGCCATTCTCACATCTGAATTCAGATATGCTGCATTTTTCATGAACTGGAAAAATAAAATTTTAGGTAAGAATTCAAAAGATGTTAAGCAATTCAACGACAAATAAAATATTTTGAAGATTCTCCCAGCTTCTGATACCATCTTGGGAACTAGTCCCAGCAGGCGTTAGAGCAAAAAAGTGGTTCAAGTCGAGAATGTGCCAAGAAAAGCCTACTAAGGACTTTACTCCTTCCCCCCCAAAAAAACAGGAGCTGTCCTTGAAAATTCTCTCTTCCTCCTAGAAAACAAATGCTGAGGGACAGAGATGGAAGGCCAACATCCAAAATACTCTATAATTTATGTTCTTGAACTCAGTGCCTACATATAGATATTACTTGATTAGCCCAGGAAAACTATAAAACTATAACTATATATAAAAACTATATATAGTTATAAGAACTATATATAGTTATATATAAGCTATATATATGTATTAAAAAGTAATTTATGCCTTGAGTTCCTCCCACTTCTTTCCTGCATCACTTCCTTCTTGCTAGTCTCATAAACCCGATTACAGTCATAGTCTCTGGATATGTAGTGACCTCAACATCCAAACTTATCATGGTGCCTTACCCAGCCTGCCCCCCTTCCCTCTTCAGTTCTCCCATTATCCTATCCTGATCCCACAAGGGGGAAATACCTAGAACCAAAATTTAATCTTCAAAGAGATAAATTTGAAGCCAACAAGAAATAACTTTGGAAGACTGGTTTTCTGCTAAGTGCTTTTGTGATGGGGGGGGGTGTTAGATCTCCAAGATCACTCCAACTCAAGTTCAAGTCCATCCATCTTAGTCTGTTACCTCTGCAGTAAGTACAGTTGGTGACCCTCATTATTTGTAGATTCAATATTTTCACATTCAACTACTTGCTAACATTTTTTTGTAACCTCAAATAAATACTTCTACACTTTCATGATCATTTTCAGTCATATGCAGAGTGGCAAAAAGTTTGTCTCTCTTATGTCTTCCCAGCTGGCCTATTTGTGTCAGCTCTCAAACTGTAAAAAAGTGTCCTTTTTGCCATCTCTTTAGGGTCATACTTTTCATGTTTTTGTACTTTTTGCTAATTTTTCTGTTTACACAGACCTCCTAGCCTGGTGCTGAAGTGCTGTCTAGTGTTCCTAAAGATAAGAAGTCTGTGATGTGCCTGAAGGAGAAAAATATTCATGTTAGGTAAGCTTTGATAAGGCATGAGTTATAGGTAAGGCTATGAGTTCAATTCTGATGAATTGGTAGTATGTATTAAGGCATCTTTAAACAGAAACACGCCTAACAAGATTATGGTTTAATATATAATATTCCCTGAAAAAGCTTATGTATTGACAATGCAAAAATATTCAAAGGTGAAATAACTGAATCAGGGCTCTAACCTTATCAGTGGATAATCTGCTGAAGGATTATAATTTGAGTGGATTTCCTCGGTGATAACTTGGGCATGTAGCGCATGACTGGAGGAGGTAGGTTGCTGGGGTATAGCCTTGGCGACTACATCTGTCCCTGTTCACTTCTTGTGTCTCTGCTTCTGGAAGCTATTGAGTTGAATGGATTTATTGTGCAGTCACAAGCAGGTGGGGCATGGTTACACAGTTTACGTTGCACAGAAGAAGGTGACAGACCTGGTCTGTGGCTAGAGGAGGTAGGTCACTGAAGGTGTGGCCTTGAAGGCTGTGTGTGTCCCTGGTTGCTTCCTGTCTCTCTGTTCTCTACTTCTGGCAGCCATTGAGTTGAGCTCAGCTTTCTTCATCCATGCTCTGCCACTGTGATGTCTGCCCTGGAGCTGGCCACTTATGGACTGTACCTCTGAAACCATGAGCTAAATAAACTTTCCTCCTTTATGTTGTTTGTGGCAGGTATTTTTGTCACAGTGACAGAAAAGTGGACTAAAACGGTTAACAAAAATATTGTGGTCAGAGGTTCACAGGAATCTAATCTTGTTTTTTCTAGAGGCAATGATTCAGCATCTGGTAGCAACTTTATAGAACATAACTACCAAGAATAAGCAGAAGCAACTGTAATACATTTTAAAAGGCTCTCTGGAAGCCCCATGGAACTTACTACATCCTTGCTCATCTTGTTTGTCAGAACAGTCTAGGTTTCCGTCACATAACCAGCTCTTAGGGATACAGCGGGTCTTGTTGTCACAACGCAGAGAACAGTCTTCAACGGGCTTCCAGCAGCCCAACTCATCAGAGCCATCTACACAGTGCTGAGCCCCATCACAGTGGTATTTTCCCTCTATGCACTTGCTTCCGTCCAGACACTGGAAAATACCTTAAGTGGACAGGGCCAAAGGCTAGCACTGGTCGTATAGAAGGTTCAAAATTAGATTAATTCACCCTCCTTATGGAATTCAGGAAGACAACATTGTATCTTGTTTGAGAGCTTGTTTAGAGGTTCTAGCAGGGGAGCGCAGCTACTCGTATACCCTTGACCGAAGACCGGTCCTCCTCTATTGGGGAAGGTTGTCCTCTTCCACCGAGCGCGCAGCTTCGGGAGGGACGCACATGGAGCGGTGAGGGAGGAAGGGGACACCCGCTTAGCCAGCCAGATCAGCCGAATCAACCCTGGTGCTCAATGGGGTGACAGATGTCGCAGCCAGATCGCCCTCACATCCTGTATCTTGTTTGATATGACTTCTAATATCTAGTTGACCCATAATATATTGAGATCAATCAAGTTAGCAAACTGAACAAGAATATTTAAATGAGGCCTTAAGTTCTTTTGTTACTTTGATGACTTTTTAGACCACTGCCAACTCTTTTACAAGTGGGCCATTTAGGTCACTCTATGGCTCAGCCTCTATAAAGGCAAATATTGGAGCAATTAGCCAATTTGAAGAAGCAAGGAGACAACAGTCAGGCACTTGGCTGAAATGTGACAAAATGGGCACTCATAGAAATCAGTATCCTGGCAGACTATGGCTTTTGTCTATGTTAATTTCTGGGGAAATTTGCCATGATTATAATTAAATAAATGTTCTGCAATTCATATCATGCCCCAAAACCCAGTTGGTGAATGTTATATGGAAGACTGGAGAAGGTGACAGACCTGCTCTGTGACAGAGCTGAGAGCAGTTCTCTTCATCCGAGCCGTCCTGACAGTCACGCTGGCCATCACAGAAAGACTCTTGAGAAATGCATTCCTTTCCATCCCGACAGAGGACAGAGGATCGGGTGCAAAGTAGAGGTGGTGGAGGAGGAGGAGTAGGAGGGACCTCTGGGTCTTCTTCAACTTCAAGATCTAGAGCAAACCATTGCTTCAGCAGGTCATGCCAGCAGGTATCAGCAATAGGAATGGGTTCCTACTGTTATCCTTCTCCAGAAACCCATGTCATGGCTAAGTATCAAAATTTTTCTACTTCATAGGAAGAAAAAGTAAAACTGACCCAAAACTTATATCCTTAGATTAAGTGTGGTATATTAGCTTATCATTTACTGGCTTTGAATTTGGACAACTTGTTCTCTCTTTTCCAGTCTACAAACTTCAATGTTAGTATTTCATTATTTGATAGCCTATTCCAGTCTGGGAAATAAAAATAGAATACAGTCACATTTTGCATGATGATGTTTCAGCCAACAACAGGCTGCATATATGACAATGGTTCCATCAGATTATAATGGAGCTGGAAAATTCCTATCACCTAATGACATCATTCCTGTCATAATGTGGCTGTCCTAACATTGAGCACAACCAATTACTCATGTGTTTGCAGAGATGCTGGTATAAGCAAACCTACTGCTCCTCCAGTCATATAAAAGCATAGCACAGCCTGGAATGGTGGCTCCTACTTATAATCCCAATACTTGGGAGGTTCAGACAGGAGGATCGCATGTTCGCAGCCAGCCTCCGTTACTCAGTAAAGCCCTCCACAATTTAGTGAGACCCTCTTTCAAAACAAAGAATAAAAATAGGGCTGAGAGTTTAGCTCAGAGGAAGAATGCCCCTGGGTTCAACCCCCAGTTCCGTTAAAAAAAAAGAAAAAGTATAGTATTATGTAAGGTAGGTGCATTGGGGTATACCAGCTAGGTTTGTGCAAGTACATTCTGTGGTATTCACACAACAATAAAACCACCTAACAATACATTTCTGAGATGTGTACCTGTCATTAAAGGATGCATGACTGTCCTTCTGGTTTTCTGCTATGGCATCCTGTTATCTTGGACAAGGGCCAACATAAAACAGGCTCTCATTTATTGAGATGCATAAATTACACTATTCAATTAATACTCTTCACAACTATTGTAACAACAAATTTATTAAAATAATAATTGGACTTGTTGCAGAGAAGTTAACCTTATTGGCACAGTTCATCACCTAAGAAACAGGTCCCAATGCCTAATGCTTCTTCACTCTTAAGAAATAGTGCAACCAACCAGTAAGTAAAAAAAAAATAAGGCCTTTAACACAGAAGACAGAGATGAGAGGACAGAATTGGGATCAGATGTGTAGAAGAAGTGTGCTATCTCAACACCTTGAAAAATAAAATACTTAGGGATAAACCTAACCAAGGAGGTAAAAGACCTCTATAAGGAAAACTAAAAAAGTTGAAAAAAGAAATTGATAAAGACCTTAAAAGATGGAAAGATCTTCCATGCTCTTGAATAAGCAGAATAAATGTCATCAAGATGGACATCCTCCCAAAAGTGATCTGTAGATTCAATGCAATACCCATTAAATTACCAAAGTCACTCCTCACAGTCATAGAAAAATCAGTCCTTCAATTCATTTGGAACAACAAAAAGCCTAGAATAGCCAAAGTAGTTCTTAGCAACAAGAACCATGCAGGAGGCATCACAATACCTGTCTTCAAATTCTACTAAAAAGCCACAGCAATAAAAACAGCATGGTACTGGCTCAAAAACAGACACATAGACCAATGGAGCAGAAGATTCAGAAACAGACCCACATGCTTACAGTCAACTGATTTTTGACAAAGGAGCCAAAAATATACACTGAAAAAAGATAGTCTCTTTAACAAATGGTGTTGGCAAAACTGGTTAACCATAGGCAGGAAAATGGAAATAAACCCCACTTTCTCACTCTGTACAAGAGTCAACTCAAGATGGATCAAAGACCTGGAAGTCAGGACGGAGACCTTGCAGCTACTTGAAGACGGCATAGGACCAACACTTCAACACATAGGCACAGGTCAAAACTTTCTCATCAAGACCTCAAAAGCACAAGCAACTCAAAGGAAGATCAATACATGGAATTGCACTAAACTGAAGAGCTTCTGTGCAGCAAAGGAAATTATCAAAAACCTCAACAGAGAGCCTCCATAATGGGAGAAGATTTTTGCCAGCTACTCTTCTGATAGAGGACTAATATCTAGAATATACAGAGGACTCAAGAAACTCACAGCTAAGAAAACAAATAACCCAATCAAAAAATGGCCAAAGGATCTAAATAGACACTTCACAAAAGAAGAAATACAAATGGCCAATAAATGTATGAAAGAATGTTCAACATCGTTATCAATCAGAGAGATGCAAATCGAAACTACCTTGAGATTTCACCTAGCCCCAATCAGAATGGCAACCATCAAAAACACAAACAACAACAAATGCTGGCGAGGGTGTGGAGAAGTGGGAACCCTAATACATTGTTGGTGGGATTGCAAATTAGTGCAACCACTTTGGAAAACAGTATGGAGGATCCTCAGACGAATGGGAATGATCCTACCATATGATCCAGCGATCCCTCTACTGGGTATCTACCCAAAAGAAAGGAAACCAAACT
>PVLC010010615.1:0-49848 GCA_004027655.1 Graphiurus murinus | reverse complement strand
ATCACTTTGAATCTCCCTATGATGCTTAATTACATTGCTCCAATACAAACGGACAAAAAGACAAAGGGCGGGCTGACATGAGGCGTCGCTCGCTTCCTTGAGCGTCAGAGAGCTGTGTGTGGTGATCCTCAGCCCTCCGGATTGCTGTGATACACACTGTCCTAACGTCCGTTTTTAAGGACGAGACATTGAGTGTATGTAAGTGTATCTTGCAAATGGGAAAACCACAAACACCACACTGCTATTATCCCATAATTCATCTAAGAAATATTAGCATTGTCTCACATAAGATGAACCAACACTTTTCTTTGCCTCTCATATCAATCTAAAAAAGCCAGATTCTATTGTGTTTTCATGAGACACTTATGTGTATGGAACTAGAAACAAACAAACAAACATAAAATTTGAGCCAAGGTTAATGCCTAGTAATGACATGAGGAAAAAACAGGTCCCCAAGGAATATAGAGTTTACAGAATAGGGAGAAATATATTTTGTAGGGAAAGAGAGAGAAACTTCTAGATAGTCATGTGAATACTCTGTAGGATTCTAGTCTGCATTTCTGACAACATTTTTTCAGGAATCAGCCATACAGATGAAGAATTTAATTAAAATTGCGGAGTACATGCAGCAAAAAAGGAATAACTTGTTGATCCAAACATTTTAGTCAATTTAGTGGAAAGGTCAGGCTGCTTGGTATTTAGCTTTGGGTTGACACAGTCCCCCTCTGTGCAGGTATTTATAGTAAGACTGGAAGGTTTGATGAGATGCGGAGGAAATTGAGAATAAACCACACTTTGTGGATTCACAGGACTTTTGGAGTCTCATTCTCCCTGTTTAGCGTGGCAGTAGCTAGGCATGGCTTGAGTGATCAGTACAAAGTTTTAGAAAGGGAAAGATAATTTCTTTCCTACAGAAAAAGAAAATCTCCTAAATAAAGGTTTGGGGTTGTAGATAGGTTAGTGGGTTATATATTTTAAAAATACTTTGATATATATCAAAATGTAGACACTTCCTGGCAGAACTCATTGACACATTGACTGAAATAATTCTGTTGAAATTTTAAAAAGGTAGTAAATTATTTTTTAAAGCATTTTAACTCAACAAATTTGATTAGATTTTGAAAAATAATAATGATAATGTCCAGTGGTGATGAGAACAAACCGAAACTGTCACACTGCAAGCAGCGGTCATGATTTGGTAAGGAATATCAAATGTTTAAAAGTTCTTTTCTCTTATAAATTTGTCCTAATAAAATGATACTTAAAGATACAGGTATTTATCAGACAAAACCAAAAGTAAATTTCATAACAGGAGAATATGTCAGTAAATTACTTGTATTCATTTGACAAAATAATATACAACATTAAAAATTTCATACTGGAAGCTGGGCATGGTGGCACATGGTTGAAGTCCCAGCACTTGGGAGGCTGAGACAGGAGGATCACAGTTTTATCACTAGCCTCCACAATGTAATGAGACCCTTAGCAACTTAACAAGATGCTCTTTCAAAATAAATAAAATTAAGAGGGCTGGGGTGTCACTCCAAGGTAGAATGCCCCTGTGTTCAATTCCTAGTACTAAAAAATTTTTTTTTTTTAATTCAGGTACTATAATATTATCTCAGGGTTCTTAGAAGAAGAGTATGTTAAGTAATAAGACAGTATTTTGAGCACAGAAGAATGTAGAGCAAACAGAAAAATATTGAAATACTGAGGAATTGGTTAACTTTAAGTAAGGACAAAAAAAAGTTTTATTTCAATTTTTGTGTTTTACCAGAACTAACAAACTTTGCAAAGTATATACATTAGTATTGGATTTCGAAAAGGAATATTAGCTGGATGTGGTGGAGCACACAGTAGTTCCAGCTACCTGGGAGGCTGAGCAGGAGGATGGTTGAACCCAAGAGTTTGAGGCCACCCTGGGCACATAACAAGACCTCAGTTCAACAACAACAACAACAACAACAATAAATAATAATAATAATAATAATAATAATAATAATAACAATAATAAAGTAAAAAGGAATATTATAAAAATTTGCATTCTGAACCAGTTTCCTCTGCGTTTGAGATATCTGGCTATCTGCCTGGGGACTTACCCTCACCCTTCTCTCATTTTACCTCTGCATAGTATTTTACTCACATTACTTCAAAAGATTCACCTCAGAAATGCACCCAACAGAAGAAAAAGGATGGAGGCTGCCAATGCCAGCTTTCATCATAACAGGAAGCAAAACATATCTACCCTCATCTTCCCTGTCTATTTCCAACTGTCCGAGATTCTCTGTCAACTCTCGCCTCTCCTTGGTCAAATACTGTGCTCCAGTCTTTTTCGGAGTCCCCACATCCTCACAAACTGCAGAGAGTTCACCACCAAAAGTCTGTTTGAGACAAGAGGACTTCTTTGAATTAAAAGGGGAAACTTACTCTAAGGGACTGTCTTGCAATGTGCTACTTGTGCATATTTCCCCCCACCCCCTTACAATTTATCAACGTTCAAGATCTTTGGAGAAGGTAAACTTTTTTCTAGTGCTTTCCTAACCAGCTACATCTGCTAGTTCTAACCCATCTTTCTTTGTGATCTGCACAAAGATCTTGCCTCAGATAATGGCGGTTTTCTCAAAATATCAGCTCCTTTTCAGATTTTCATATTTCTGCTTCCCTTAGTTCCTAATATGAGGAGTGGGGTTAAGTCTTCAACTGTGGTTAATTTGATTCACTTTCAGTTGCTTTCAGGTAAGTGGATGAAGAATCATTCAACAAATGGATTCTTCACCCATTTATCTGAGAGTATGCTGAGGTTAGGATTTAAAAGTATGAGCTGCCAGTTACCATCCAAATTAAAAGGAACTTAGCAGGATTCCACTCTTTGGAGAAGAGAATATTTTGTTTGGGAATTCAGCAGACAGTGAGTTGGATTTTGAATTTTTTTTTGACCTTTTACGATGCTAGGCAAACAGGAATGAGTCCTGCACCTGCTGTAACTAGAGGCCAAATGGTCATTTTTCAGAAGTTTCTTGTTCTTTCTTGAGGTCAACTGAGCAGCTCTGGTCATATTTCTGATAACTTTCCATCCAGAAATCTCCCAGGAAACATTATAAGACTACCTTCTGTTCCCACTCCTAAAACATCTAAATCGACATTAATATCCTTACTGGAAAATCCTTCGGATATTGGGAAAAAACCTAGTAAGTTAGTGTGAAGGGAGATTGATGTTTGGCACACGGGCCCTTGTTTCTCTTAGGAGCCATTGATAATAATCACCTATTCATTTTCAGCATCCTTTTTGCTTCAGATGCTGCAGAGGCAGCAGTTGGCTTTGAGCTTGATACTGTTGGCCGTATTTGCTTGAGCATGGTGAGATAGCGTGGAGACAGTGCCAAGAAGTTGGGAGAGAGGCTGTGTTTCCCAATGTTTGCTCTTTGATCTTACTCTTCATGTTCTCAGCTCTTTACTTGAAGGGGGAAAAAGTCTGCTGTAGTCAATCCAAAGCTTCCTTCCTGGTTATTTTCCCAGCGACTTGGCCTCAAACATTTGTTCTAGACATCTTTATTTGGCTCATGGTACATTCACTCAGTGCCCTTTAGCAAAGACATTTTAGACACACAACACACACACACACACACACACACACACAAGTTCAATTCTTGGTTCATTACAGACTTCAAGATCATAAATCTTACTGATCTTACTGAGTTATATCTACCAGCAATTTGTTATGCATCTTTTCTTCACATTCCCTCTGCCCAGAGTTGTCCTGGGTTTTTATTTAGACTCTTTGGGAGTATGAGTTCAAAAAGCAGAAGAAAACCAAAGTCTAAAGGACCACAGATGCAAAGCTTGGTTACTGATATAATCTTTTCACTTTTTACTAATATTTCATATTTATACTTGTACCTAGATACTGTAATCCTGAATCTATTATCCACTGGGATATGTTTATACCTAGCAAGATCTTATAGCAATTCCTGAAAGATAAAATTCATTTTAGTCTGTTTTCTAAATTTTAGAGTTAGGCTCATCTTTACTTATATGAAGGTAATCAAGTAAAAAGAGGAACACAAGACTAAATCATTTCCAAATCCTTCCCAACACACCTGTAGATCTTTCCTAATCCTTTTCTATTTATAATGAAAGAAAAAAGGACTAGTGCTAGAAAATCTGCTAGTGGTGGACAATTTAATTTCACATATCTAGGAATGATACCAACAAACTCAACCCATTCAAAAGAGCTTTGGGTCTTTATATATACATATGAGGATTCTAGGATATTTGTTCATATCTTAGTTTGACATAACACATCCCTGAAAGTTTCTTCATATAGTTATACTATTTTTTTCTTTGCTTTTTCTGATCATTTTGCACAATAAGTCTTCTCAGGGTGTCATTCCTATTTCAACATTTTCTTTCCATTGCCAACTGCTTAGCTGCTAGAGGAAAATATTCCCTTTAATCTTTCTTGCTTTCTAAGTTCATTGTGTTTGACTCTATCATTCACTTTTAAATAACTTTATTTAAAAATGTATTCACTGAGTGCTGTGTGCATGTATGTCACTTCACAATAAGCTACATTAAAAGTTAAATATAATAATACAAAATTTAATAATTAAGTGGTATTTATACTGAAAATTAAAAATAAAATGTCTCATGCTGTGAGTTTCTCTAATTGTTTTAAGGTTATTATTTTCAAAGTCAACAGAACTAGAGATGTTATATGTTTATAGGTTTATTCTGTACCACCTGGAGTCTTTACAAACCTTTATTTTTTGATCTAGATATTTATCTGAATGGCATTTAATCATGATGCTTTTATTTCATTAAAACAAACAAAACACTTAGTATGAAAAGAAGGTTTTATTTTTATTTTTGGAGGGGAGGGTTAGCTGAGAAGTTGTATAAAAGCTCAGGATGTAAGCCAGAATCATTAGCTAGCTTCAGATCCCCAACCTGCCAACAATAGCCTATGCGCAGTGGTGTGCTGGTAAGTGTTTAACAACCTGCTCTCAAGCAAAGGCAGGCCTTGATTTGGAGAGTGTGCCAATTTCTATGTAGTGTTTCTGAATCCACCGTGACTAATGTTAAGCTACAGATTGGGAGTCGCTGAACTCAGGATGAGAAGCAGTGTGCACAGGAGTCTTCTCTGAAAGCGGGATATAGTAGAGGATTCGTAAACCTTTGGTTATAATACAACCTCACTGGCAGTTTTCTTTGTCTTCCTTATTTTTCTGGTTAACATGCAAGGAGTTTCGTGTTGTTTTCATACATATCTCTTTGTGGCTAACTAATCACTTACTGTTGGGGGGACCAAAGTTCAGAGGTCCACGGAGCAGGTCCTTTCCCCAACCCATTGGGAGAGTCCTGGAGGATCTTCTTTCCCTCAATAAAACACTTGGAAGTTGGGTACGTCTGAGTTTTCTGCTGTATAACATATAGAGTATGTTAGGACTGAAATAAATAGTCTGTAAGAAAGCCCTAATATGTTAAAGCTCCAATAAATGTTTTTCCTAAAATGTCCACGAGCATAATTACCCTGTTTCAGGGATATATTGTAAGTATGAAATAAATATGTTACCTTCTTAATACCTTTATTGTAAAATTTAATTTTTTATCTCAATGTCAAGTTCTTATTTACCTTTGAAGTTTTGAGTTTGTAGTATCTCCTCCTCAAATCCATCATACCTAAAAATGCATCAAAAGTAGAACCTCTGATGCATTCAATTACAAAGTGAACTCTTTCTCAGCAGTTTTGTACTGCAGTACATCATTGCTTAGCATTATTAACTTGATATTGGAGTTGTTCACAACCTTCCTTCTATAGCCCACAGAAGAAAACAATGAGAATGAAGTTAGATCTGGTTTATCCCACTTGGCAGATCCCAAAGATTTGGAGAAGGGTAACATTTCTGAACTCTACTATGATTTGCTTCATTAAGCCATAATATATTTGTCACAGTCTCTAATAAATGTTGTTAAGACATGAGCCATTGATTATTTTTCTTAAAAAAAACTTATTCTTTCTTTATCTTAGCCCTTTCAGGTCAACATTTTCAAGTTAAAGCATTTGTCTTTGGTCTTTTCTGCTGAGTGATGTGGATAATATGAGCATCCTCACCTGTACATCTTTCCTTAGCTTAACTTTTGGCTTTGATTCAGTTATCTCACTCTTCTTCCCCAAAGATAACGCTAAAGGGAGAGAAGGACAGTGACAGGATAGTGGGAGAACTGGTCAACAATAAATCAAGAACCTACCCAACACTTCCTAGGAAACCAAGATTGTGGTCTAAGCTTATGTAATTCTCAGAGGAAGAGAAAAGAAAAGAAGCCAAGTAATGAAATATAGAAGGAAGATATATTCAAGAAGAAGTCTATAGGTGCAAGATTCACGAGTATAAGAAGGCAATGTGTATGTGTGTGTGTGTATATACACATGCCTGTACACTGTACACATATACAAATACATGTTCCTTTTTCTTATATTTATTGTAAATATGTACAATATATTCATGTCATATGTTTAGATTTATATAAAATAATATATGTCATATATAATATACACTTGTATAAAATATATTGTAAATTATAATAAATAAATATATTATATATTATAAAATATACCATATGGTAAATTTATACTACATAAATATATTACATAAATAATTTTATATTTTAATAATGTTATATATTTATACTACAAATCTATAAAATGTATTTAATTATATTAATAATTTAAAATGTATATATGTGTAATATACTTATTATAATAGCTAAATGAAAAATATTATATATTTGTTTCAAACTGAAACAAATGCATACAATATTCATAATTCCCCAAAGTAAATAAATTTTACATTTAACATTTTTATATTTTTCAAAGTATTATTATCTCTTCAAAAGTTAATTAGAAATCCTTCTGCTTTTCTTCCTTTAGGTCTGAGAGCCTCTAAGCCATTCAAAGCTCCATTTAGTTACATTCCATAAAATTCTAATGAAATAAATATAATGGCAGCAGACATATTCCCCTTAGTTTCCCCCCATACTGACATGCTAGAGGGTGACTTCATGGATACTTATTTGATGTTAGAACTGTGGGATTTGGATTTTGAAAGTTTATATTTTTTCTTTTCACCGAAAATGAAAATTGGAGGAGGCAGATGACACAACAGTTAGGAATCAAATGTCTCGTGTAGGTGGGCATCTTTTTACCTCGCAGCAAATTAGTCAGTTCCACAAAGCCACAGTGTTGTTTCACTGTCAAATTCCTTGGAGATTACTTGACCTTTTAAACTTCACAAAAGGAAATTCTTTCTATGTACATACTACTCAAAATGCAGATTCTTTGTTCCAAGGTTAAAGAAGGAAAAAAAAAATCAGTCTTTATTTTAGTTTAGTTTTATATTTTGTGGTTCTTGGAATCGAACCCAGGAGCATTCTATCTCTGAGCTCCACTCTCATTCCTATTTTGTTTGTTAGCATGAAACAGGGTCTCACTAAGTTGCTGATCACAAACCTGTGATGCCTCCGTCTCATCCTCCCAAATACTGGAATTACAGGAGTCTGCCGCTGAACCTAGCTACAGCCTTTATTCTATGCAATGATGTTGGTTTTTGTAAGCTGGGGAATTTATTGGCACAATGGCTGTGAGTCTGGCAAAACCTGCAAATCCAGTTAGTTTCCAAATTTTATCTATTGATCCAACAGTCGTCTATCTCTAATGAACATCAAACTCAGATAAAATCAAACTTAGTCAAATAAATTTATTTTTTAATTTATATATCATTAAGCTTTATAAGACCTGAAATTTATTATGAACACAATATGAATGTTTTCCTATTTCTCTCACAAGCCACTGAGATTCTACTTTCTTGACCTTCTGATTCAAACTGATGCACAGAAAAAAGATATTAAAGGTTTACTTTGGGGGACTTTGTCAATATCTTGCACATTTGTGTAGACATTGTGACACTTGAGTTAGTTATAATTACAAAAGGCAATTCCTCTACTTAGTGCTATATGACTTGATAAAATTATTCAACTTGTCTGGACTTGTTCACACACAAATAAATGAGATTAATAATATCATCTTTGCAGAATTGTTCTGAGAGAAAGATGATCAACAAATAGGAGAGATTTCAACTTTTTTCTCGTGAGTTCTTGTGTTTTTCATACACAAGAAATTTATCTTCAATTTTTTTCCCTTTTTTCATCCAAAGGACAAACGGGAAATAGGGTCCCCTGGAGTAGGGTTGACATAAGGCCATGTGAGTGTTGTTAGTTCTGTCTTAAGGCTTTTCCAGCTGAGATTCTGAGACCTGGCAGAGCAAAGCTCAAATAAACACAGCTGCTTCTGTGTCCCTTCTGAGGTGGTGTGTCTGTCTGCGTCAGTCTCCTTTTATAATGAACAGAGCTCTTTAGGTGCATGGAAAAGTTTCAGCTTTAAAATGAGGTCAGAAAGTCACAAGAGTACTCCTCATATATTACATAGCACACTTCAAGACTTGAAGGTACAAACTCAACGGCCAAGAGTTCCACGCACACGATGGAGAAGATGCTTCCCTCCGAAAAGGTGCAAGGAAGTGTCTCCAAGACCCGCTCTTATCGTTGTCACCTCATCAAGCTTCAGATCCATATTCTATCAGTAGGCAGGAGACCATCTGATGAGAGGGAAACGTGCATGTGCATAGAATTTAAGAACACCAAAGCCAGCAGTGACCCTATGGGGCATGGGGCTTCCACTTATTTTCTGTGTGATCTGTCAATTATTATAAGGCAATTTACAATCATTTGTAAATATTCATGCCATATACATACCATTTTCCTTAGTGGGGCCTTTGAAGATCATACAGATCAGATAACTAGACTAATAGAGTTGAACTGATGGATTGCAGAGCACTGATATTTTCACGGTCACATTCTATCATAGTGCAACAGGTGAACGCTTAAGTGTATGTGATCAGAAAGAGATCATATCAACTTTTGTCTTAGGTTAGATTCCCAGAAGGAGGCCTGAGATGAGGATCAGGTACACATGACTGATTGAGGGAGAACTATCCTGTGAATGACTGACACAGCAAGGCAGGTGGAAGGCAGAAATAGGCTTAAAGCAAGCAAGAATGTGAACCCACGTCTTCAGCCTGATCTCCTGGGTATCCCTGGAGCCTGAAGGGAAGTACAGAGATGGGCTTAATTTGAGGTAAAAAGGTCAGGTTCTATATCTCTGAGTGTGTGAAGGTGGCTCTTTTTTGGTCATGGAAAGTTCTGGCAAGAAGAAAGCTACACCAGACATGGGGGCACGTGCCTGTAATCCTAGTCCTTGGGAGGCTGAAACAGCAGGAGCGCAGGTTTGACGATGGCCTAAGCAACCTAGTAAAATCCTGTTTCAAAACAAGAAAGTTAAAAAGTGGGGTAAGGGTGTAGCTCAGAGGTAGAATGTCTCCAGGTTCAATTCCTAA
Source organism: Graphiurus murinus (assembly GCA_004027655.1). Lineage (NCBI taxonomy): Eukaryota > Metazoa > Chordata > Mammalia > Rodentia > Gliridae > Graphiurus > Graphiurus murinus. The sequence goes on along the minus strand of PVLC010010615.1, from coordinate 40,399 downwards.
TACCACCAAGAAAAAAAAAAAAAAAAAAAAGGGAAAAGTCTGTGTTCTGTGATCTCTTCTGCAGAGTATGATTCTGTCATTCCTTATGTATAAAAAATACTTGGGAAAAAAATCTCATTTAGTGACCAAAAATGACCTGTACAAATATAAGTACATTTATAACCTTTATCTCCTTGAAGTTATGGAAAGAATTTTTCATGAGTTTGATTTGCATGCACCGCCCCAGGTGATGCTGTATGATGTACACAAGTTGTATGTTTTTTGCCATTATAATATTTAGAAGAGTCTGAATGTCAAACCATGTGGCTTTGAAAGCTTCGGTGAAAAGACTGTGGCCTTGCTCCACTATATCCCCACAAAGGTGATGTATGGAGCTCTGAAGCTTTGGACGTCTTGCCCAAAATCAAATTGCTAGTGAAAGAGCCCGTAGTTAAACTACATCTATGGAAATATACCATCCCAAACCCTGGGCCTTCCCAAATCAGTATCCAGTGATGCTAAACTGAGGCCCAATTTAGAAAACTATGCCAGCTTTGCTCCCCAGAAGACAAGTTGCAAACCTTCAAAGTTGGCTCAGACCTCTTAGAATTCATTGAATAGTCTGTCTTCACATAGGAATTTCTTTTATAACATCCAAAATAGATTACCAAGTAGACATTTTGCATATGTTTTAATTAACTCACTGTTTGGAAAGGCAGGTTTAGAAAGTCCTACTTTGAACCAGAATCTATTTCCTTATAAACTCTACCCTTGGGTCATAATCCTGGTCCCAGAAGATTGTAGACCATAATTGTTTCTTCCACAGCTTACCCCACAAATATGTAAATTAAGGGCAGATTCCACATCATCAGGACTTTTCCTCACTAAAGTAGTGTCTCTGTAACCTTTGTCATTCTAATGAAGCTTTTATGGAAGAGTACTTTTATAAAGGAGTGTTCCTAGGTCCAAGGCATCCAGGGATGTTAGCATAAAGTACAGAGAGGGAAGAAAGAAGGAGATGAAAGGAAGGCTAAGGAAAGGGACACCTTCTTAGGACCTTATCTCTATTGAAAACCTACCTTCCCCTCCATGGAATCCAAAATTCATGTGTCACAGCCACAGTGTGGGTGGAGTGAGCCTCAAGAGGAAGGAAGGGTGTGGAAGGAAGGAAAATCCATGTGATGACGGTTTCATGGTTTCACAGAGTTTGTTCTTTTAGAGTGGAATTGCTTACTAATAACAGAAAAAAACACTGAGGTCAGATCCACCCCCCAAAGCAGCTTAAGTAGAACCTCAGACCCCCATCTGGGTATATAGCACAATTTCTTCTAGTAACTCCAGGTTGGATTTTTATCTTTTAAAGTATATGCAAGAATGTAAACTCCATAAGTTCCACAGAAATGTTGTTGTGTCTACTGTGGTTTTACTAGATGATTGCCTAGAACCACCAAAGATTTTAATGTATTCTGTCATCCCTTGGCATCTGTGGGGGATGGGTTCCAGGACCACCTGTGGGTACCAATATCCATGGATGCTCAAATATCTTATATACAGTGGTATAGTATTACACATAAGCTAGATGCATACTCCTGTATACTTTAAATCATCTTTATATTACTCATATAACCTAGTACAATATAACTACTATATGAATGTTTTTATACTATGTTGTTTAAAGAATAATAAGAAAAAAAATTTATGTGTTCATACAGGCACATTTTTACCCACATATTTTGAGTCCTTCGTTAATTGAATAAGCAGATGCAGAACCCACACATATGGAAGGCTGTATTTGTTAAATGCATAAATAAATTGATAATTAAATTATTCGATAAATTAAATTTTTCAGATATAATTTAAATGTGTGCCTGTTTGGAATATGTCTCTCTTGAGTATCTTAATATCGAGACATTTGTTCATCTCTAAATTATTTTTATCTATAAGAAATGCTACTTTTGAGTCAGAAGCTCTGCAGTACCAGAGAATGTGAGTGGACAGAAGGACTATGCAGACAATCTTTCTAATTTCTCAGAAGGTAGTTCTGTTCTCTCATATTCAAAGTGAGCAAAACCTACCCAGAGACAGTTTAAGACAAAGCAATCCATATAAAGGAAGTATGAATTAGCAATGCTAGGTAATTCTAGGTACCTAGCAATACTAAGTAATTCTAAGATCTGTCTAAATCTATTGACCTGTAGAATCACAAGAGACAGATCTATAAGAAAAAATAAATTTACAAACTTTATTAAACCTCTGAAAAAGTAAGTTTTCTAACTTGTATGTTAATCTATTGAAAAGTCATTATACCCCAAGACTTTCTTTGTGCCCATAGATTAGTATGCATTAGAAAGAGTGCAAGCTGGGAATATTAAGAGAGAGATATTACAGCTCTAGATTAAAATTCAAATAACTCTATTCATCAGATATCTGCTTTGTATTTGACCTAACATTGGAGAAAATATTCACATTTTCTTAGACCTATGATTTATCTTTTTGATACAGAAACGTGAATTATAATACTAAGAGGCGTGTGAGATTAGACTGGCAACTTTAACTTTTAGATATCAAATTATGTCTCCTTTTCTTCTACTCGTTCAAAATGAATTAACAGCAGTAATGATTTTTAAAAGCTGTAAATTTTATAAAAATATTATGTATTCATGTAGAAAAATTGGGAAATAAAAAAAATCACCGTAATCACTAATTATCTAACTTAGGCACAACTACTATTAGCATATGGATTCCAACTATCATACTGTCATATAAAATCTAGTTGGCCCATAATTAATAGGGGGTTTTAGAAAGTCACTTGTATTCTCTGGCTCTTATATTACTTTCTTACAAAATGTTACCTATGAATTAAAGGTCCCTGATAACTCTAAAATTTATTTTACTATTTGTGAGATGTTAGGAAGAGAGCAGCTCTTATTCATTTGATGTTAAAGTAAAAAGATAAAACACAAATTAGAGATCTTGGGTGTTACAGATGACCCTTTAGTCTCCTTAACTACTTCCTATTCAATGAGCTGGGTAAGAATAGGAGTTGTTTTCTCTCTCTCTCTAAATTCTTATCCTTACCCAGCTGATTCATATATATCTTTCCATATATATATATATATATATATATATATATATATGGAGAGAGACCTGTATGTGTATATATGTATATAGATATATATTAATATTTAGAGCTATTATATAATATATATTTAGCTAGTATAGATATGTGTATATATATTTTGTTTTTTGATAATGAGTGGAGGCATATCCTCACACAAAGTATGTCATAAACAACATCCTTGTTTTGCATATAGTAATATGCTAGAGAGAGCTCATACCAGCTGGTGGACAGACAGATGTTAATGTTTCCCAACATTACATTGGGTGTCATCCCATTGGTAGATTAAAATTGGCCATGGAAGGTGTGTTTATTCCATGAAAACTAGCAAACCTTACAAATGAGGTGTTTTTTTCCCCCAGAGAATAAATGTGCAGGAGAAAGTTAACATATCAGTCTTATATCTTCTATCCTTAGAAAGACCAGCAGAAAAGATAATAAGGTATATCAATGGACACTAAGTTAATTAGGTAGGAGGAAGAAGTTCTAGGGCTATTGCACAGTAGAATGGCTTAGGTAAAAATTGTATACTGTATATTTCAAAAAGCCAAAATAGCAGATTTTGAATGTGTTCAAATGGCAAGTATTGTCCAAATTCCATGTTGGAGAAATTAACTTTGTCCCACGTGACTACTGGGAGAAGACTCTTGGAAACTGATTCTTAGTTTCCTGGGGACTTTTCTCCTGTACTTTCCCATTGCTAACTTTTGCTTTTACATTTATGTCATAATAAATCATAGTTCTGAGTTCAACTGTATGTTGAATCCTCTAAGTCCTTTTAGGAAGTTACTAAACCTTGAGGTGGTCTTGAGAACCCCTGTAATAGCCACTTTGTCAGCACACCCACCATTGGTCATGTTTTGAATTTATTGAGTCTTAATATGAAGTATCACCATAATCACCATAGGCAGTGTTCTAGAAATAGCCTTACAGTATAGTGTTAAAGAGAAACAAACAAATGTGCAATTCATTAAATATAAAGTGTTTATATGAGTTTGAAGGTACAGAAAATTATCTGGAAGATTACATGTAAAATCATTAATTGGCTGCTTTTAGATTATGATATTTATAGACAAAATAAAATAATTCTTCTATATACTTTTTATAGAAATAAAATCAAGTAGTGGGATTTATAAATAACTTGAATTTTTCCATTAATAATAGAATAAAAATATATCCAAGTAAAATCATATTTCTAAATGGCACTATCACTAAGGTCCTTTTTTTAGGGTTCTATACTATGGGAAAATCAATAAGGTCCTTTTTTAGGTTTCTATACCATGGGAAACTGCAAATTTAATTCAGATATAAAAATCTGATATATTAATGTGCTTCTATACCTAATAAAAATAACTAACAACATTGCTCATGAACATCCTGAGTATATGGCCTTTGCTTGTTTGGGTAATTTTCCCTCATTTCCTGTTCCAAATGTGAAGAGAGTCTCCATGCTCTGTGTTTAATTTTCAGGCACAGGCAGCCAGCAGTGTCTTCTCAACATGCTCTTGGTCCCAACTTGTCAGGTCCACTCCACTTGGCTTCTGGGTGTTCAGAAATAATTTTCAAGTCAAGATTGTGAATAGGATGGATAATCATATGTCAGTGTGGTATCAGGATGACATGCATTTGAAAAATTGACCTAGGCACATTGAACTCAAATAGTCAAAGTATGATCTATTCAGAATTGGAACTTTTAGATTAATCCTAACAACAAGATGGAATAATGACCAAGAGTTCTTTTAAATATTCTCCAGTTCACTAATTAATAATTAAAAATATTATTTTTTCCATTAACCTCAAATATTTATTGGTAAAATCATCTCCACCTTCCTCCTATTGGTTCCCACCTACAACCTCTCAAGGAATTATTGCATTCTAAGTAAATATTAAGCTGTTAAAATTGTGCCCATGCATATTTGCACAGTAGACAGTTAAATCAGCTCTGTTACCATGTTCTATGAAACTACATAATTACAGACCTTTCAAAGTGCATATTATTAACTCAGTGCATGATTACTTCAAAGCAGACCTGCTACCAATGAGTTGAGTCAATATCCACGTGGTATTTTCAGTCTAAACTTCAGTCTTAGGAGGAAATAAAAATACTGATGCTTCTGGGTATGTGGTAAGAAAAAACTGGACACAAACAAAAATTTTATACACTAGCCCCTGATTTTCAAGTATCCAGATGATATTTTATTTAATAACATTATACAAGTATGTACAGTGATATCCTGAATAAAGTTTTGCATAAGATATTTGATTATGTGTACATATACACATATATACACATATAAATATACATGCACACACATATGCATGTATGTTAGCCAGGTTCAGAAGCCAATTGGAAAATTAGAATATAGCATATCAGATTATAGGTTTATTTAATTACCATAAGCAATATGTATTTCTAGCGTATCCAAACTGAGATCCTGGACAATCACTCTGCTGCTTAAGATGTTCTCCAATTTCTGGCACATAGGTTTTTAGAAAACTGGATTAGTTGGCTTAGGATTCCTTGAATGTTGCAGAATGAGAGCCAAAGAGAAACTCTAGTGCAGACTGCAGTAAACCTTAGGAACCCTCTTCTCCCCACGCATTTGCAGATTCTGCCCAGCCCCATAAATGTGACGGCTCAGGTAACCTTAAGGGCGCACTCTTGCCCTCTCCTTTCTGTTCCCAGGTGCATCGTCTTTCCTCAGATTGACATCTTCCCTTCCCTTTTTCCCTCCCTCTTTGTGGTGCTGGGAATTGAACCCCGGAAACGTTATATTACTGAGTCACTTCCCCAACCATTGTTCTTTCTTATTTGGAAACAGTCTCCCTAAGTGCTGAGTCTGGCTTCAAACCTGTGATCCTCTTGCCTCAGCCTCCCAATTACGATGATCACAGATGTGCACCACCTTGCCCAGAAAATGCATCTTCTGTTCAGAAGCCTTATCAGTCAGGTTGTTTCTGTTATGCCTCTCTCACTCCAGCCAAATACATCTCTCCCTCAAGGGACAGAGATGAGTGGATCCTCTTCCCTACTTATCAATGCCGCATGAGGTTCAGGACTGCTCCACAGGCCATCCAGCCCCCTGCTTGCTGACCCCTTTCTCATTCATATTGTCCTTTTCCCTCTTTCAGGGAAAACCAGGTGCGCTGTCTTCTTCTCCAGAGTCCTGCTGCCATCCTTGGGAACGTCAACATTACCTGCACAGTTCCTCCAACGCTGGACCTTCATCCGTGACCTCAGTTCAAGGAGCTCATCCCACCCTCCCTCAGGCGCAGTCTCTCGTGGCTGAGCCTGCCGTCAGCAAGGCTGGCTCTGTTTCGGAAGAGCTGACTTACAATGTCCACTCGGAGTGACCACACTCCACCATTCTGTTTTCAACCTCCTGCCTCATTCATGTTCATAACACTATTCAGCAAAACCATGTGACTAGACCCTTCTAGATGCTTTTTTTCTTTATGTCCACAGTCACGATTATCTCTGGGAAACAGACCACACATGTTTAAACTCACAGAGACATGTGCACATGCAACTCTGAGTATATGATGTTCAAACTCCTTCAGGCCCTCAGCGCTTATGCGATTCTGTATGCAGCTCCCTCTCCCTTCTCTACTGTAGCCGTTTCAACTCTTCATTAACACTTCACCTTTCTGAAATTGGCACCTATCACTTCACAGATAGTGTGAGCAAGTCCCCTCAGCTGGCATGGCCTCCACTTCTGGCTATCGTTCTTTGTCCATACTAGCATCTACAGTAGCCTTTGGTGTCTGACTCTTCTCTGCCTCTTTTCCTACCTGTCCTGGATTCTGACTCCTGTCAAACAGTGTTTCACTCTGTTCAAACCACTTGTAATTTACTAGTATAAGGGAAACAACAACCTCCCTCGAGTACCAACTACCCTACCAACATCTCTTTGTTTCTCTTTACTCAAGCCAAGTTCCTCCTTGTCAGACATCTCTTCATGGAGTTAAATTTGATATACCGCAAGATCAACCATTTTAAAGGGAGTGATTCACTGGATGTTAGCACATTAACAATGTTGGACAACCATCACTACCTAGCTCCCAAATATTGTTATCATCTGAAAAGAAAACCACATAGCCTATAAGCAATTTTCCCAAGCTGCTGAAAACCACCAGTATGTTTTCTGGCTGTGTAAGTTTGTCTGTTCTAAATATTTCATATATATGTGTCTAAATATTTCACATATTTGTGTCTAAAGTCTTTCCAAAGTATATCCATGTTGTAATATATATCAGTACTTCATTCCTTTTTATGGCTGAATAATATTCAATTGCATGCATGCGCATATACACATGTGTACATGGGTATGCAATTGTATGAATATAGTACTATTTGTTTAGCTATTCATCTATTGATGAGCATCTGTGCTATTTACACTCTTTTTGCTATTGTATATAGTGCTTCTATTAATGTGCATATACATATATTTGTATATCCTTTGGAGCATGTGATTTAAGAGGGAACTGCAAGACACATGGTGATTGTATATTTAACCTTTTGTGGAATTGAAAACTCTTTTCCATGGTGACTGTGCCACTTCATCATGCCATCAGCTGTATTTGAGGTCTCCAATATCTCCATATTATTGCCAACACTTTATTTTATTTTTATTTTTTGGTATAGCCACCCTAGAGAATATTACAATATAGTTACTCAGAGTATCAGACTGTCCTCTTCCTAAGTTTGTTGTTGATATTTGATGGCTACAGCCATTATTTGTTCACGACTTTTCCAAGTTATTTTACAAAGACTGTATTCCTTGCCATGTGTGGTCACTCAGGATTCTGCTCTGTTGGCTCAGCAGTAAACCAATGACCTGAAAGAAATATCCTTAAAGCTGCCTATGACTCTAACTTAGCCTTTACCTCCTATTTGCCAGTGCCTACAGATTGCAGATCTGCACAAATGGAAGCCTAGAGACTTCTCACATCTGCCCTGAGTATACTGTCTTCCCCAGTATAAGTGATTTTTTTCTGAACTCATATTCTCTCTCTCTCTCTCTCTTTCTCTCTCTCCTTTTTATCTGTCTCATACTAAGATTGAACCCAGGGGCATTCTATCTCTGAAATATAACCCCAGCTATCTCTTTTTTAAAAATTTATTTGAAATCAGGTACTCACTAAGTGCCTGAGGGTCTTCCTAAGTTACTGTGACTGATCTCAAAACTGTGATCCTCCTGCCTTAGCCTCTTAAGTATTGGCTTTATAGGAATGTATTACCATGCCCAGCTGAGCTCTTATTTTCCTAATCTTCTTTTTCCTTAGCTTCCCCTCTTTTAAACCTAGAGGTTCTGTCTGTTCCTTGTACCATCTACCATCTGGTGTCCCTTACCTCCCAGGAGTATGGGGGTATGCTTGTCTTTGAGTCCTTCCACAGCCACTTGCAAAGCTAGAAGACCCCTCTCCCCCAAGCTGGGGCATTGAGGCTGGTGGTGGTGAAGTAATTGTCAACTTCTGCACCATTCTCTCGGGACTCACCAAAATGCACAGCCACAGTATTTTAAGGCCAAGATCTGTCCTAACCCTGATAATGAGCAAAGGCCTCTATTCCTACCAAAGCTACCACTTCTACAGATGTCAAAATGTCACAATATTTTCTTATCAAATTTTAGCTGCCCTTTACTGAATATGACTGGACTTTGATTTGACTCTCTGATGAACTTGCCAATATTTTACTTTCCCAATAAATCTATATTCTACACAAATTTTTCAAAGACTTGAATGTATAAGAATTCTATTGGGTCTATTGTACTTGTGGATTTTCTACCCTATTTTTTTCTCTTCCTCAATCCTCATTGATTTGGTCAAAATATTTATAATCTTTCTAAAAAAAAAATTCATAGTTGAATCTAGGCATGAGCCATCATACCTGTAATCCCAGTACTTGGGAGACTGAAACAGGAGGGTTGTAGATTTGAGGCCAGCCTCAGGAATTTAGCAAGACTTGCAGCAACCTAGCGATATCCTCTTTGAAAACAAAAAAATAATAAGGGCTGGGAGTGCAGCTTGGAGGTAGAATTCCCCTGGGTTCTGTTGCCAGTAACATACACACACACACACACACACACACACACACACACACACACACAGAGTCATATGTTAAAACCTAATAACCAGTATAACGGTGTTAGGATGTGGAGCTTTGGGGAAGTGACTGGTGATTGGATCATGAGGGTAGATGCCTTAGGAATGAGATTAATGCCCTTACACAAAGAAGCCCTAGAGGGCTAGCTTTTTCCTTCTCTCATGTGCATGATGTTGGTATTCTGCAATGGATAAAAGGAATCTCACCAGAGCTGCAGTACACTAGCACCCTGACCTTGAACTTCTCAGTCTCCAGAACTGTGAAAAGTAAGCTTTTGTTTATAAGCCACTTCACTTTATGGCAGTGGCAGCCCAAATGAACTGGGACTACGATCATTAGCTACCAGTTACTCCCATCGATGAAGATGCAAGATCGAACCATGAGCTTTGAGAGGTTGTTCCTGGTTAGATGTTATTATCTATACTTATTTCTTTTTGAATTCTAACTTTGAGATTTTTTTTTTTTTTGGCCTGGAGAGAATGTTGGGAATAGTGCATTGAGTAAGTTCTGCTCCACTAGGCTAGTTAAGAAAGAACAATGTGTGCAGTGGTCTAACTCTGTAAATCACCTCCTTGTTCAAACCCTCAATGTTTCAACAGAAAAGGAAGATAAATATTGCAAAAGAGAGAAGGTTCATCGTAGATTGAGTAAAAGCTTGCAGACTCATGATTATAGAGCAAGATACACCATAAGGAAAATTACCCACTAAAACCCAGATTCCCTGGACCTTGTACTATTGCTTTTTCCACAGAAATGAGTAGTTTTGTTTATAGATCTCAAGGATGTGCTTCTTTCTCCACACAGTCCATCCTTACCAGCCTAAAAATTAGAACGGTGTCCTGTTTTTAGACTCACGCACTCACTTTCTGTTCATTTTGTCTACTCACTTGTCCGCCATCTTGGTAGTCTCTGCTCCAACTGCTATCATTCTCATCACTCTAATATTTAACGTGGCCAGTAGGGAGGCTTGATTTCAGATTTACTCAGTGCTGGCACACTGGGAAAATCTCATTTTCATGGCAAGAGGCTTGGATCGCTCCAAGACAGGATTTATTTTTAAAGTTCCACACTGCACATTGTTGGCTCTCCAATATCTTCTGGCAAAAAGACTCCAACAAGACAGAACACATAAAAAAGAAGAAAAACACCCAAACATTTTCATTCCCTTTTCCATGTTCTCCCCCAGCCAAGTTTGGAATGGCTTAAGGGAAGGGTTTTTTCTTTCCCTTTTTTTCTTTGCCTAGAACTGGCTGCTATGAGGCACCGTTTTGGATTCAGACATTTTTCCTGTTGGCTTCTCCTGGGGTATCTACCATTGAGTTCTAGCCCATTGCACTTATCCAAGAAACCACTGCTTAAGAGAGAAATGGACTTTCTGTTAAAGAACAGGCCCTACATTTTAAGGATTCTCTCTTTTGAGTAGACACATACTTTTGGATTTCTGGCCTTTTTGGGTCTTTAAACCCTTCTGACCATCTCTAAGGCCACAGAAATTAAAAATGTCAAATGTGGGTGTAGTGGTTTGTCACTGTGTAAGGTAACCCCGCCACAACTAGAAGGCAAGTGTTTGGTCTTTGAAGATGGTTGAGTAATAAGCCAAGTTCGTGCTAAAGGTCTTGAGTTTTTCATTGAAGAGAACTACTCCCTGGAGAGTCTAAATATATAATTCATCAGGATTACCACTGAGTCAGTTCTCCTATGTTCCCCCTTTTCTTTCATCACGCCAGTCTTCTTCAGTCATAAGTATATGGACATTTGTGGTGCTTCTTTCCCTACCCCAGCCATTCCTGGTTGCTATCACAAAGGAAGTTGTGTTTTCATAGATGGAATTTTTCCCAATGAATAGTGCATGGCCCATTGATTTTATTCTAGTTACAGAACAGTTGTGTATTATAGAATGAAAGGGTATAGAATACCATTTACCCATTTTCCTTCTTAGTAAAAAGAAGAAAATAAGTTCTGCTTATTAGAATTACCTAGTTGGGGATAAATATCTAAAGGTGAAGATGTTTATGTGGAACTTAACTGAGGCTTTGACAGAAAGAATTGGCAGAGACAAAAGTAAAATCTAGTTGGGACTTTAATATAGGAGAACATCCTCCCTGTGTTTCCAACAGATTTTAGGAATCTATAAACAGAGGCCAATCCACACCCATTTTTCTAAAAAGTACTAAAACCAAACAAACCTATATATTCATGTATATAAACATAGCACTGAAATACATAGACATGACTTTGAGAATTGCTTAATAATTCTCTCTCCTAATATTGATGACAAAGTCCTACTGTGATTTATTTGAGGTGAGGATGTGGAGATCTTGGGGTCAATTTTAGTGAGCCCCTTTAGAGCCAGTCTGATGTAAGAAGACCAGGAGCCAACATTCACAGGCTACACAAAGGAAAGATTTATTAGGCAGCCAAAAATTCAGACAGCTTGCAGGTCTGGCATTATTCTACTCACCGCAGCAGAAATTACCCGACTTCGTTCAAGCCTGCCTGGTTGCAAACATCTCACAAGCTTACACAGTGCTCTGTGAGCAATGACTCTCATTTGGAAGAGCTATTGGCAACACACAGTTTTTTTTTTTTTTTAAGGAATAAATTTCCTAACATCAACTATGCTCATCACCAACTAACAATGATGACAGCAAAAGCAAAATAAAGGGATTGAATTAATCTGATAGCCACTTTCTTTTTGGCCGACAGGATTCTTTCCATAGACATTTATAGACAGAGTCTTTGTGCCTTTGCCATAACTTTCTTCTAATTATTTTATCCCAGAAAGCATCAGTTGCATTTGTTCTGTTTTGAATAATGCTTCCTAGCCTCTGAATGTAGCAGAATTGATTTTTTTTTTCTGACTGAGGGTTATCAGTGGCATGAAAATTTATGAGTGCACCAGTCCCTATCTTCTTGCCCTTTAAATTATTGAATATATGTCAAAGATCTCAGCTCAAGAACTAAGAAAAATGTCTATATCTTTATCCAGATCAAGCTCAGTTTTCTCTTCTTAGTCCCTTCTTAACTGTGTGCACCAGTCTCTGTATTGCCAGAGTGACATTGGGAAAGCAAAGTTTAACTTTCAGTTAATTGAGTGAATGTCCCTTTGTTTCCCCCCTTTTCATGGGGTCAACAGAACCTTAGCTTTTCTTTGTGAGCACCATTCCCCTTCATCCTCATTAGATGTGTTTTGGATGTGGCTGCTGCACCAATTTTTGATCCCTTCAGTGAAGGATGAGGACAGGATCTTAGCCTATTCTATTGGTTCTCTGCCCATATCTCTTCACCATTTTCATGCACACCACTCTCTCTTCCAACAGCTAGAAACAGAATGATTGCTGGAGGACTGCCTTCATGTTGATGAAACATTCCAAACCACACACAAGCAGGTGAAAAGTACCTAGAGGGAAAATCTCCCTGGAAATAGTTCTTATCTAATAACTGGTGAGTGCGGTAGTATAAATACCCCGAATCTATTTGACAGCGGTAATCCTTAAACATTTGTTTTGCCAGAGAGTATTTCTGCAAGATTGAGGTTGATTCTCTCATTGTTGTCTGATTTAACATCACTCCCTGCACTGGCTGACTTCTCTGTCACCCACCTGGATTCCTTGCAATTTCCAGTAAACTATTTTCATGGAATCTGTGGCTCAAGATCTGCTTCTGGTGGAACCTAAACAAAGACAAAACCAAATCCTGACACATCAGAACATTCCATTCCTGGCTTCAGTGACTGCCTATTTGCAAGCCTGACCCAAGCCAAACCAATGAGAGACCTAGACCTTCTTCTGAAACCACAAAACAAGAGGTACATTTTTTCTTTGGGGATTACTTAATGTATGAAATGGAAGCTTGTACTGTTTCTTATCTTTTTCACTGCACACGAGTAGCCTTTTAGTGAGAACAAAGTTAGCACTCAAGAATATTATCTCAAGAAATGAAGAGTAAGATTATCTAAACAAATTCAGCCTGACATGAATCTCTGATTTACCCCAAGATTTTTTTCAATTACATTTCCCTTCTTGCCATTTTGAAAGACAAGTTAGGTTTCTGTTTCTTGAAACTTAAATACTTCTGATTAACTCAGATATGATGTAGAAGTTTCCATCTTACAGCAGTGGCCAGTAATGGTTTGGTACCATGGTCTCTCAATTTGTCATATACATGGTGATCAGTTGATAGCTCTGAATGGAAGACATCCACTCTGATATCTGAATACTGACGATTTTCTCTTTTCTCTGATTTTACCACAAAAATTGAGAGAGATTACACTGTACACATGGTTGGGATAGAGAAAAAATGTCTGCAATATTCCATCACTTTTCTTATAAGAAGTTTCTTGGAGGATATAGGCAAGTAGTTGAAGGCAAAACATTATGTAGTGAAGAAATTTGTCCACATAAGGTAAATTATTGCCTCAATTTTGCTGTGTAAATTGTAGGCTGCATTTTTTTGTTTTAATTAAGCAATGCCCCAAATGGTTTTGTGGCATTTTCCTCCCAGGATTGGGAACCTACATACATCAGTTTTGTGCCTGAGAACCAGGAATTAAAACTGACCACAGTTAATGGGAACCTGCTCAGGCCCATTTTATGGGCTTGACTGAGGGAAGTGCAAAGAGAAAACAGGCTAAGTGAAGAAGGAAAAACACAATTCTGCCTTTTCAATAAGTTTTAATAACATATAATCCCCCCAGAAAGTAACATATGAAGAGAATTATAAATTCCAGGTTGGTCATTTTCCACCATTTAGGATTTGTTAAGTGCCCAAAGGGAATTGTTGGTCCTTCATACTTTTAATTCAGCTCCAATGCCTTCAATTAGAGCATGCTGTCAGAATTGGTAGTACTCTGCAAATATATGGTTTTAAGAAGGACTAATGCTAAATCTTGAGGTGTCCCTACCGGAGTGTAGATTCAAGGGCTGATGGCTACTGAGTTAAACCTTATTGTAAGATAGTTTCTTTTGGAAAGATCCATCAAGTGTGCAAAATCTTGCTTTTCTGTGCATGAAGCAAGACAGAAGCCAGGGGATGTCTGGGAGATACCTATCACAGTTATCAGCTTTTTCAGTGGTCTCAGAATGCATTTACTGTTTTCACATTGTACCTCTAATTCTAGGTTCTACTTTTTTATGTTTATTTCTGTAGAATATTATTAAGTAGCTCTCTTAGGACATACCTGAGGTATTTACAACACTGTCAAGAGGGGCACCATATATGCAGAGAGAAACCTTCCATAACTGTAGTGACTCAAGAGTAATAAAAGGCTAGAAAAAGTTTGGATCTCTGGAAGTTCCTCTTGTTTTTTTGGATTTGCTTAAAATTTTGTTCAGCTGATGGTCAATCAGCTATAGTTGAGCTTATTTTTTAAAGCTTCCCAGTTTACTCGGTTGGTTCTCCTACCTTGAGTTTTTCTCAAGTATGTTCTGTGGGCCTGAGCCTAGGTCCTTCATTTCCCCTTTTTTCCTATGACCAAATCTTCCCAAAGATGAGAACCTTACAAAGAAGTGAGATTCCCAAAAGCCAAAGTAAGAGGTCCAGAAGTTGTTTGCTATTGAGTTATAAATCTATGGAATAGAGAGAGAGATGGTCTATCAGTTACCCACTTATAAGTAACAAACCATGCCAAAACTTGGTACATTAAAACAAGGATTTGTTGTTTGTTTTATTTATTAAGATTATGTGGATTACAGATGATGAGACAGCTCTTCTGTTGGTTTCATTGGAGCTTGTTGAAGGGGCTGTGTTTATTTGATGGTTTTTTTGCTACAGTTGCAAGGTCTAAAATGTCCTCATCCTTCTCAATTACAAAATAGAAATGCAGAAGGCAAAGGCTGTCAAAGTCTCTGGCATTCTTGAGGTATTAACAGATGTGAGCCCAGTGGAGGTAGCCCAAGTGTGTATTTCTCAATCATGTTTGGAGAAGTGGGAAATGACCAGGTGTCTAAATATTGCAAAATATTTAAATTGTTGGAAGAATTACAATATGGAGTCTTCATCCCAAACTTTCAGAAAAAGTGAGTTCTCTGCAAAGGAACAGAGTTGACTGGAACAAGGTGGTTTGCTTCTCATGGGTCAGAAAGAGGTGTGTGCTGGTAAAAGAAATGGTTAACAGTTGGCTCTCAAAATACCCACAACCCCCTGATTTATAGCACTTGCTAATTTCCTTTGTGGAAGCACTTTTTATGTGGCTGGTGTTAAGTTTTCACTCAAGTTGGGAAGGCACATGCACAATTGATCTTTGTGAATCTGTGCAAGCGTGCTGTAGCACACTACTCACAAGGAAAAATGAAAAAAGAAGAAAGATGAATTATTTAGGAAATAGACCTCTAGATTATAAAACAGATTGAACAGATGAGATTTGAACCTAGTAATAGAAGATGGAGCAGAATAATTGATGAAAACCTTAGCTACATACATAGGGATACCTCAAGTGTTCTCAAAATGCATATACAGGCCAAAATGCACCCCAAAGAGCAAAAAGTAAAATTTAAAAAAAGGATAATATGATAGAAAATAAAATTAAAAATTTCTGGTTTGAGTCCAAAGTCATTATTAAACCCCGAAGTGAATAAATCAGTCTTTGTATTTGATTGCTCATAGGCTTTGTGAGATTTGACCTGAGATGGGCTTGAGGTGTAAGATGAACACCTCACTAAGCAGGCCGATGGGTCGAAAGATCTTCATGACCTATTCAGGAATCTGGACAGTTCTGGTTCTGCTCTTAGACCAACTCTGTGGCCTTGAACATGCTCATCTTTACTGTGTAAATATATACCAAGGCAAAATTGATCACCTCCCTGGGGTCTCTCTCTCTCTCTCTCTCTCTCTCTCTCTCTCTCTCTCTCATAATACAAAGATGATTATGGTGATATCCCAAATCTGTGACACAGACTCTCCTGGGAATTCAGTATAGGAAGAGGAAGATACCTTTGTATTGATTCAAATCAGTGGGAGAGAGGATGCACACTTGTCTGACACATCTGTTTTGCAGAGATGTTAGTTCTAGCAAAGTGCATGATGCCTTTGGTTGCTGAACAGGGTGACATCATATGAGGTTAACTAGCACAGGACAGGACGGAAAGAAATGATGGCCTTTGAACTGCTCTTGCATCATGTGGGGCAATGTATTTCCCATGACCTGAACAAGCAGAGATGTTCTCCCTTAGAGACACAGCAGCAGAAGTGTCAACTAAAGCCCATCCCATCCTGACTCCAGCTCCCTACGCTGGCCTGTCCTCACTTGTCAAATGAGGAGGAATGATGACCACTTATTGACTAGAGGATGTTATTCTTGCCAAGATATTTCTCAGAAGTGCAAATGGGACAAACACACACACACACACACACACACACGTATGTATGTGTGTGTATATATATATATATGTATATATAATATATAATGTATACATGTGTGTATATATGTATATATACATCTTCTCAAAAACAGTTCATTAAATAACCAAGAAGGATCCTGACAAGTTTGAGAGCTTTACCCTATGAAATTAACCCAAATAAAATCATTGGTGTGGATGAATATTGGCAATATCATATGGTTTGCCTAGAATTTATCATATATCTACTTATCAATGGAGTTCTTTAAGCCATAGATACTAAAGTAGGTCTCTTTAGTACATATTTTCCATGTCTATGAAATATCTCAAACTGGCCTTTGCAACTTGTGAATTATTTCTTGTTTTCTTTGTTGCTATGATTTAGGTTTGGTCTGGATGTGGTTTATCTACCAAAGGTTCATCTGCTAGAAGCTTGCTCCAGGGTAGTGGTATTGAGAGGCGATGTGTCTTTAAGAGGTGAAGTCAGTGGAAGGTAATTAGGTCACTGGGGCCACAGCCCTCATAAAAGATTAACGTTGCTCTTGCAGGATGTCAGTTGGTTCTCAGTAGAGCAGATTGTTATGAAGAGAAACCATCCCATACACTTGGCGTTTTCAGTATGCATGCAACCGTCTTCCTTCCCATTTTCTCTGCCATGCCATGCTGCAGCTAAGAGGGTGCTCAGTCTTGGACTTTCAACATCCAAATTTAAATGAAAACTAAGCAACCTTCGGCCTTCACGACTAAATGAAATAACTAAACAAGTCTCTTTTCTTTGAAAGCACCTGGATGCTGGCATTTTGTTATAGTAAATAGAAGATCAGCTAATATGCTTGTATCTATTCCTCTGGACTCCTGACTCCCTGTTCCCTCCTTCATTAGGAATTTGGGTTTAGTCACTCAAGTGGCTTCACAGTGACATCAGCCAAACCCCCACTTATTTATGCAATAAATAATATATACTTATTATATATATTTAATGTATATTAAATATATTACATATATATTTAATGTATGTTAAATATATTACATATATATTTATTTAACACACACATATATGTGCATATGCATACATGTGTATATATTTTCAAACATGCACCTTTTGTGTCATCTTATAGTTTTTTGGAGCCCCTGGGTGCACAGTGTTTTGATGTCCTGCTTGGCACATTTGATAGAGAAATAGCTGTATGTATAACTCCCGTCGGTTGTGAAGAAAGTTCATTCTGCTGAGCTTCCAGAATTCATCTACCTCTGCCTCCATATGGAAAGAAGGTAATTCTGGATAACTGCTAGTTTCAACTGTAGACTACTGGACTATGCTACAAAGATATCATTTGGAACACAATTTGAAAAAGGTTTATTTATCCCTTTGCCATGAGCTGAGCCGTATCTAAACCAGATGGTCTATTTGGGTCACTGACCTCATAGTATTAGACAGAGAGCTTATAACCAACTCAGTTAGGTTTGGGATTCAAGTCCTTTTCCAAAATAGAGAATTAACCCACACTTCCATTGGGAAGGGCCTCTCCATTATCAGACAAGAAATAAGCCCAGTTTAAGCCTGATTTATTCTCTTATCCTGAGGTATATCTTGATTGCCCAGAGTTTGGGTATTTAGATTCTGCCTCTATGACTTGCTAAGAAACGACTCAAGCAAAATAGCTATCCTTTGAGCCTAGCTGTCTATCTGAATTTGCATGTGTGCATGCACAGCTGCTGTGCACGTGCCCTAGCCCTGCCAATGTGGGTCCAGGTAGAGTACTGTGGAGAAAGTGATAATGTTTAAGATGCCTGGTTTTCCATTCAGGATGGGAAAGTTGAACATATTTGTGCAGAAGACATTACTTTGGTTTACTCTACCAAAATTTGATAATTGTCTGCCTAGGAAGTTATATGGATTTCCATTTGTTTGAGGATTCTGTACATCATTGAAGCACACAGTTCACTGTAGGGCTTACAGAGCAACCAGTAAAAGAACTGAACCTAATTACACTTAAGATTAGGATTGAGATCTCATGCTGGGACTGGAGTCTTTTGAAAGCACCAACTCCATCCTAAAGCTAAAGCCCTGAACTTCAGGGAAGTCATTCATAAAGCTTTCAGTGGAATGCCAGTTAGCAGACAATCATTTCTTTCCTTTGGATCTAAAGCTATATGGGTATTCTGCTTGCTATAACAGTCTGAGAGGGTGTCAGGTGTTCCAGGACAAAAAGGAGCACTGCCGTGTCTAGTGTGGCACACTCTTGTTGGTGGTAATGCTGTTTTGCCCTTACAACACCCCTCACAGTTTTCCTGCCCCTGCTGAATCTCATTTTTCATCATCTCCAAGTTTGAAGATAAACATTCACTTTGAAAATACTTTAATTCAGTCTTCTCTAAGCCCACCATTTGGGTTGCCCTAGCCCCATCACATTACAGCAGTCGGGATGTCAGGATGGTGTGTGATTAGAGCCAGTACTGGCAGAACCCACTACCAGGACTCTGAGTCCTGGTTTTAATCAAGGATTCAAACCCGCGATGTGTAGAAGTGAACAAGGAATTTCTTGGATTGAGAGCTTGGAGTGGCAGTGGAGTCAACCCCAGGGGCTCACAGAATGAAATCAAAGATTTGAATTTAACTAAGAATAAGGAAATTCATAAGAGGTTGGAAGTGGAATGGTACCCACTTTTATTTGATTCTTGTCAAGCATAACTATTGGTTTAAATGATGCTACTGAGCTCTCCTTAGTTTATTTCTGTTGCTTTCAAGCTTAGTTATATTGATCATTATTCTTGTTTTAAAGTATGGAGAGACATAGTGAACAAAGAGGATGTCAAATTCACCAGGCACTGGGGTCCCAGCTGTGTTTCCAAAATTTGTATGCCTCTACTATCATCTTTATACATTAGGGATCCATTTTGCAGGAGAGATTTCTGTTATTAAAAATAACCAATTAGAAAACTGTAGTTTAAGTTATTACCATCCAAAAGATTTTCATGCTTTAATTTTTCCCCAGATGTATGAATATTAGAAACTCTCATTTTTTTAAATTAGATCCCAATCCTAATTAGTACCTCAAAGAATGTTACAATGATACATGCATATCCATGTTAATAGCAGCACAGTTCACAATAGCCAAATCATGGAACCAATCTAGGTGTTCATCAACAGATGAATGGATTACAAAAGTATGGGATAGACACATAATGGAGTCCTAACAGCAATAAAGAAGAACAAAATTACACCATTTGCAGGAAAATGGAGGGACCTGGAGAACATTATGTTAAGTGAGATTAGCCAGTCACAGAAAGTGAAGGGTCCTATGTTTTCTCTTATATGTAGAAACAAGGGATACAGGATACAACGGGGAGTTTAGATAATGGAGTAAGTTCTTCATAGGCTGACTTAAAAAAAGAAGTGAAAGCCCAACTTTTCAATTGTGCTAATACTCTAATAAAGTCAACAAAGGTACACTAAAATAGCTTGTAAATAATAATCTACAGCTTATATATTTCTTGTTATCACTAAGGGTAAAAGTAGATTGTCCTATAAATAGGACATTGGGGCAATATAGAATTATTTACATATACAATCTTTCCTATAAGTAAGCATGAGTAGATATGATATTTGGGACACTGGGCAAAATGGGTAAAAGTGTTCAGAATCCAGAGCAGCTGAGGTTTACAATGGAAGTAGCTCCTAAAATATCAAGTTCTTTAGAAAATCACAATAATCTTGGGGAGAGCTTTGAGTTTCCACAGAGCATGAACTGGGGACTCAAGGTAATATCACAGACATATTAAAGTATTCAAAGACAAGGACAAGGGTCTGGACTATAAGTGAACTGATTTGAGTTTGAAACTTAGAATTTTAAGTAATTGTCTTGCCATATACTTTAAATATACTTACCTAAAGTTGTTTTCACTAAGGTTTGTTTGAACAGACTTACACGAAGCTGCCGTAGGAACATGCCTCTGTATGCAGGCTTGTGCTCGGCACTCATTACACCACTGTGCTGAGCGTCTCATTCAGTTCATCAAAAGGATTGGCTTCCAACTTTTACTTTATCTTACTGACACTCATAGTATACTATTGGGGGGAGGGTGGGGAGCTAAACCATATAATCTCAATTTCACAGACTTCTAGTTTCCAATTTTCATATAAGATAATTTAAAATAATTAAAACAAAATGAAAGTAAGCCTATAAGCCTCTATCTCTTAGTCTATTTTGAATTTATATTAATCTATATTCAAACTGGATTTAAAGTGTTTTACGTGTGTGTGCGTGTGTGTGTGTGTGTGTGTGTGTGTGTGTGTGTGTGTGTTACTGAGGATGGAACCCAAAAGCATTCTACTTCTGAGCTATATCCTCAGCCTTATGTTTTATTCTTTACTTTATAACAGAATCTCGCTACATTGCTGAGGCTGGCCTTGAACCTATGATCCTTCTGTCTCAGTCGCCCAAGTACCACCAAACCTGACTGAAGTGGTTTTAATTTTATTAGTATAAATACTAAATAACAACCGTATTTGCACCAATTTATAGTTTTCTTTCTGAACATGGAGCACAATTATACTACTTTTTCATATTAGAATCAGTTTTCAAGTAAGAAGAGCTTCTTTTATTAGAACAATTTTATGTTGCCATGTGTAAAATTGACTTTGTTAACTTTTAGACACCAATTTTTTCTGGGGTAACAATATTTAAAATGGCAAACCTAACTAGGTCATCAAAGAGGTCAGGATATATCTCTTGCTCACCTCCCAACCCTAAGTAAGACAGGAACAAAGAGTTATCAAACATAAGTAGCTCGAAACGGACTCAGCTGCAACACCTAGCTATCTTCCCCTTCAAGCATCACACACTTTTCATTGTACAGAAAGATGTGCTCCTTAGCCTGAGTTTAACTTTTCTGGAAGAATAAGGATCTGGAGGAAGAAAAGAACCAATTAAATGAACAGGATCAAGCCCATTGGACCTTGCTTCCTTAAAGTAATTCTGGGGTTGGGGGCGGGAACACAATGCGAGGCACCTTAGCAATGCCGTTCAAGGCTCAGAGGCCTTTCATTTAGAAGATCCTGTGGCTCCTCTCCGTTGGGAGAGGTGAGGTGAGGTCCTGTTTGAAGTAGTGCCCATAGCAGGGGGAGGAAATGACTCAGTGCGCACTATAGTAAAACCCTGCAAGCAAGAGGGACCGTACTTGAACTTGGCAGCCTGAGCAAAGGCTCAGCGTGATTCAGGCTCAGAAAGCCCATCTAGCTTTTACTGGCTGACTAATAACACCCCAGGGGGCTCCTCCAAGCTCTGACTGAGGAATGGATATGATGATAGAGAAACTTTGCCTGAGACACACATGGAAGTGGGGACGACGGGGTGAGCGGGCGGTGACTGTGGCATAGAGTTAAGAAGGTGGGTGGACATTTCACTCTGCTGACCTGGCTCTCAAATCTTGGTTAGGATAGCACTATGCTTTATGACTTTTTTCTTTTTTTTTTTTCAGTACTGAGGATTGAACTCAGAGGCATTCTACCTCCGAGCTATACCCCCAGCCCTATTTTTTATTCTTTATTTTGAAACCGAGTCTCACTAAGTTGTGGAGTGCCTCACTAGTTAGCTGAGGCTGGCCGCGAACCCAGATCCTCCGGTCTCAGCCTCCCGAATGCTGGGATTACAAGCGTGCACCACCACGCCTGGCTATGCTTTATGTCTTTATCTCCTTAGACGATTATAAAAGTAAAACATCCATTCAAGCTAAATACTTGTTATATTTTTAACATGACTGCATTTCTGTTTAAAATATTGGAAAAGCTTTGATTCTTCTCTATGAGCTCACAATCATTTGCCATAAATAAAGTGCCCCTAAAATAAATTGACAAAACAAAGTAACACTTGAATTCTAGTCATGGTTGGTGAAAAAGAGCATTTTATTAATAAAGTAGCACAATAGTATAGGAGCTTAAATTATTTGAAGGCTTTCCACGTATTCTGCAAATATCTTTGGGGATTTTCTATGTGCTGAATACATTGTAAGGATTGAGGGACAAAAACAGATGTGGCATGGACTTTGCTTTATCATGAAATCTATCCTCATAACATTTGTTAAGTGCTCAATAAATTGCTACTGACTATAGGTACAATTTTGTACAGCAGTTCTCTAAAGCTTATTCATTATTCTTAACTGAAATTTTATGCCTGTTGATTAGTAACTTCTCATTACTCCACCCTCAAACTCTTGGCAATCACCATTCTGTTCTCTTCTTCTATGCAATTGACTATTTTATATACCTCAGATAAATGGAATTGAGTGGTATTTCAGTTTCTTTCAACTGGCTCACTTTACTTAGACAATGTTCTCGAAGTTCATCCGTGTTATACATAATGCCGAATTACCTTCTTTGTTAAGGTTGAATAGTATTTCATTATATGCACATGGTACTTCTTTATCTATCCATGTGTTGACTGGCACACAGACTAACACCAACTCTTTGATAAGAGACTGTATGTATCTTTTTGAAATTTCAATTTCAACTATTTTGGAAAAATACCCAGAGGAGAGATTGCTGCATTCTATGGTAATCGTCATAAAAGTATTAATTATGTTGTCCTTGTAGAGCAGGAAGAAACAAGAGATAAAGGATTCATTCAAAGGATTAGTGATAACTGGGTTGCACAATAAATCCAAAAACATAAAGCAGGTGGTGGATGGGGAAGACTAAATAAAATTGATGAGAGCAGAGATAAATACCACGTGCCAAAAACACCTGGATAATTGAAATCATGACACAGGGGGTGAAACTCAAGTGGTCCAAATTACCTGGAGCAAACGTTACAGGTGGGGAATAAATAAGACTGGAGAGACAAGGCAGGGTCCTTATCCTTTTATAAACCCCCAAATCCTGCAGAGAATTCTTGGCAAAGGACATCACAAGAGAAGGTAGATAAGAAGTTACTAGCTTCTTTCATGATAAGAAAGCTATTTAAGTAATTCACTATGAGTTCCAAGCTTGTGTTTTCTGCCACTAAGATGTAATTTTTTTTTTTTTATCTTTAGCATCATCAATGAAAATCTAGTACAGGAAGAAGATAAAAGTCAAGTCAGATCTCAGACTTTAGAGACTGCAACCTTCTTGTTTGTACCTCACTTCTTTATTCAAATCATACATGAAATAATGATGGTCATTTTTACTTTATAAAACTCCATATGTTATAATCCAGATGATAGCATATTTCCTTGAGGAAGAAAAGGAAGAGCTTTTGTTTGACTCATTTCATATCTGGAGAATTAAAATGAGGGAAATGCCCAGGTCAAAGGTTTCACTCCAAGATTTGTCATTCCATGTCGAATCCCTCAATATGTGCAACCTATAAGTAATTACTCCCAGAAGGGCCTGATGGTGCATGCCTGTGATGCCAGTACTCGGGAGGTTGAGACAGGAGGATCACGGGTATGAGGCTAGCCTCAGCAACTCAGCAAGGACCTCAGCTACTTAGTGAGATCCTGCTCAGAATTAGGATGCTCCTGGCTTCCATCTCCAGTAACACGCACATACACACACATACACAGACACCACCCACATACTCATACACACACACTACTCCCAAGAAACAATAACTTAATAAAATATTGTATATACTAGACAATTCTCCATCCTCAATGCACTAATAAAAGTATATTTTTTTTAAAAAAAGAGACCTCCATAAAGTTTATTTTTCTTTTTTGCTTATCAGTGGTACATGGGGATTGAACCCAGGAGCACACTCTCTACCTCTGAGCTACATCTCCAGTTCTATTTTACACACACACACACACACACACACACACACACACACACACACACACACTTTACATACATGGGAAAGACCAGTTATTTGATTTTTTAAAAAATACAATGAGGCAATGGTGTTTTCAAGTGTTATTTAGACAGTGGGCCTGCCAGCGCTGTGCAGTGCTGCAGCACAAGATAGAGGACAAAGGGTCAACTCATGAACTGGGGGCTACTGAGATGTGTGAGATTGCTTGGGGATATAGTGAATGTTCTAATTTGCCTATGCATTTTTTAATGATTGTTAACTTTTTATCATTGCTTTACTTCTACTCAACCAGTCAGAGTCCATTCCTTCATGTGGATCCAGTGGTTTCTCTCATCTTCATATTGAGTTGTACTAGAAACACAATAAGGTGTCATTCAGTTTTCAGCTCAGTTATCATTCTCACTGGTGTGACCCAATAAACCTAACTACGCAACTTAGAGGAAGGGAAATGTATTTGCTCACAGTTTTAGGAGATTTCAGAGTTCAGTCCATGTCAGGCCGGGTCTGCAGAGATAGAGAGAGAGAGCAAGGCTCCACTCACACATCATGAAAAGAGCACCAGGGGAGAAGACACCTTATATTACCCTCAAGGTCATATCTCCTGTGAACCCTCCTCAGCAACCAAGCCCCACTTCCAACATTGCTAATTTGTTTCTGTGAGGGCTGGGGGAGATATTCTGAATCCAAATCATTACTTTTCTTTTTTAAAAGTATATTTTATTTATTAATTGACTGATTTTATACTTTTATTGGTGCATTGTAATTATATATCATATGAAATTCAAGTGGTACTTTCATCCATTCACACATATCTCAGTGTATTTCCTCCCATAACCTGCCCTACTCCCTCCTTCTCCATCCACATACATGTTAGTGAGATTGGTAGTGATATTAACATCATTTGAACTGTTCTCTTCCTCAAGCCTCATTTTTCCCCTTCTCATCTCCCTCTTTCCAACTCACTTTCATTATTCTACAGATCTCTCTCCTCATTTAACTGAAGTCTCTATGCTGAACTGATGCCACTGTATACTATCTCTAATATTCAACCAAAGCATTTGGAGAAAGTAATGTTGATAACATCAAGCCATAAACTCAATAAAGGTCATGAAATAATTTATTTTCAATTTATTTCTATTAAGATGCTGCAGGCATGGTGAATAGTTGGACTTTTTCATGAAATCATAAGCATTGGTATAGAGGTTTTTGAGAATGTGTATTTTGATTTATCTTCTGAATTTAGTATTTTTGCTAGGGAATTGCTATCCCGTTTACAAATAAGCTAGAGATTATTTTATATATGGCTTTTAAAACTGCAAAAAGAACCCCTAGTGCAACATAAGCACTATTAATTAATCAAATTATCAGCTCAGATAACTGTTTAACCATTAGTGAAAGCTTATAGAATTTCAATTTTAATTTCAACCTGTTAAAATAATAGTAGAATTTTAGAGGGATCAGTGAGCTCATGCAATGGGAACAGCAAACCCCTACAGAAGAGAAATCTGGGATTCAGATTAATAATTACATATTTCTGGGATCTCTTACTGCTGGGACATGAACCCATCACAAGAGATGGAGGGTGGCTCAGACCAAGAGTAGGACAATACCAGCCACTGCTTCCCATTAGATAGATATTAGCTGTCTTAGTAACATATCCTAGAGGCCAGAGGGGTTCCTACAGATATCATTGTTGTGTTTCACAATATCTGAAAGTGTCACAAGATTTTTTACCACATTATAATTAATATAGAAAGATGTAATTGCATGATAATTACTAATGTAGTTCACATATGTATGCCCCCCAGAAATGTAGCCAGAATCACTCCCCTGTAGAATGTTTATACATTTATCAACTAACCAGGACATTGGAAAATCCCTTAAGTTTGCTTTTCTTTCTTCATTTATTTATTTATTTATTTATTTATTTATTTATTTATTTAAGAGGAGGAGGAAAGGAGAATCCTGAGAAATATTTGGTCATCATCTAACTTTTTGTCTCCCATATTGTTAATATATATATATATTGTTTTTTCAGAAAGCCTGTATTTTAAATTGTTCAAACTAATGAAATTTGGGGTGATTTTCCATTTGATGACATTTTCCAGTGCTCATGCTACAATGGGAGAAGTGTTCTAAATTATAGTCTATACATGGAATGAGTTTAATGTTAAATGTATAAGCCAATTAGCATTTTAATATTTATTGACAAATTTATTTTGAATATATGAAATCTACTGTATTAGCAGAAGACAATCACACATGCCATTTTGGGAAATAATACACAAGCATACAGGTTAAATATTTTTTTAATCAAAATGTGGACATGGTTTGTTCATGTTAGCACCTATTTTTATAAGTCTATCTCCCTAACCACAGGACACCTCTCTTTTGTTTCAGTTACGTGTGCGTCTTCATCAACTAGCATAAAGTCTTGTATATAGAGTGTGCTTCATAAATCAATTGATGTAATCAAGAGGAGTAATAGGTCAATGGATTATGCAAACATGATCTGAGTTTTGAAAAAAATTGAAGAATTTGATGTGATGAAAACAAATTCAAAGTACATGCTAAAGTCATGTGATGTTCAAATCATGGTGCTAGATTGAGTATCAGCACCTTCAATACATCTCTACGTATTTGCCATTGATTGATTCTATAGTATGTTCAAAAGGTTCCCTTTCTACCCTGAGGACAGTGTGAAGATTTTCTCTATCAGTCTACCATCAAGGATATAATTAAGCTATTGAGTCTGCGGCCTATATTTATGATTACAATATACGATCAAGGATTATAAACACCAGGAAAACTGTATTATCACACTGTCTAATCATCATGTTAAGAGAATGACAGCAGACAAACGTTTCATCTCTTACTAGAAAGAAGAAATCTGGCAGAACTGGGAGTTTACTTTGATGTTGGATTTGTATAAGAAAGTATCAAAGATTGAACTATTTTCAAACAGGATAGCCAATGTTGGTTTCATACAGGAAGTCAGTTTTCTGTTCCACCACCATATTTTTCTTTGAAGTGACATAGCCTGGAGTATGTTGTTGAACTTTATTTATTACAGGTAGAGCAATGAAATTCAAGAAGGTGAAAGAAAACTCAGAAGTCTTCAAGCCAACAACAGGTGTTATAAGTTGATCTCTGAAATGTGTAAGGTGCTAAAAGAGCCGGGCAGTTGGTGTGAAAGGCCTAGATACATGATCCTCAGACCAGTAACATCAGCACCCACTGAGAAATGCAAATTCTAAGGCTGCACCCCAGACCTACTGAAACTCTGGGAACGGGGTTCAGAATTTTTTTTTTTTTTTTGTGGTACTGGGGGTTGAACTCAGGGGCATTCTACCACCGAGCTATACCCCCAGCCCTATTTTTTATTCTTTATTTTGAAACCGAGTCTCACTAAGTTGCGAAGTGCCTCACTAGGTAGCTGAGACTGGCCGCGAACCCAGATCCTCCAATCTCAGCCTCCCAAATGCTGGAATTACAAGCGTGCGCCACCATGCCCGGCTCCAGAAATTTATGTTTAACAGACTTCTAAGCAGTCTCAATACCTGCTAAAGTTTGAGGAACATTAACCTAAAATAATGCACAAAAGAATGTCATGTATCCTTTTAGTTTCTGGTGCTTTCAGCTCTAGCTTTGGCAGGACATCTCCCACATTCCTGTCTATCTGTAAACACACTACGTGAACAATCTGTCACTTAATTATGGTCTAGATGATGCATCTTTCTAATTACTTTATGTATGTAAATTGTACCTCACTAGAAGTCTATAAATACCACCATGAGTTAAAGGGTCTTATAGAATTATATTTTCCTGGCTTCAGCAGACAAGGAAAGGTCAAGGGATAACAGCATATTTGCTGGTTATTTGGCAAACCTAAACAGCATCCATAATGGGCTCTAAAAATTATTATACAAGCAGATAACACCACAGCAAGCATTCCCCATTCCCTCTTTCATCAGCAGTGAAGCAGTCTCAAATATCTCATGATAATGAAGTTTATAGTCAGAAAAAAAAAAAAGGAAGGAACTTCCACATCATGTTGTTCTTTAGGGCAAAGATGATGTATAGTTTATCTATGTATCCATATTACATGGCACAGAACTTGGGGGACACATGATCCATATTCATGATTTAGGTATTCCAGGCTGATGGAGAATGATAATATGATTCCAGTGTCATTATCAGAGTTATGAACCCAGATAAGCTCTTGCTTGTGTGTTGATTGTCAAAAGACTTCACAGGCAGCAGATTCAAATTAAAATCAAGTATAAGTGCTTACCAGCAACTTACTGAACATCTTTATAACTCAGATTCTTCTTCTTCTTTTTTTTTTTTTTTGGTAGTGTTGGGGATTGAACCTAGGTATTCTACCTTCAAAATACACCCCCAGTTCTTTAATTTTTTTTTTTGAAACAGGGTCCCACTAGGTTGCTGAGTCTTGCTATATTGCTGAGGCCGGTCTTGAACCTATGATTCTCCTATCTTAGCCTCCCAAGTACAAGACTTCTCACTTTTAAAAGTGTAAATTGGCCAGGCGTGGTGACC
Source organism: Graphiurus murinus (assembly GCA_004027655.1). Classification (NCBI taxonomy): domain Eukaryota; kingdom Metazoa; phylum Chordata; class Mammalia; order Rodentia; family Gliridae; genus Graphiurus; species Graphiurus murinus. Next base: position 11,509 of record PVLC010010615.1, on the reverse strand, counting down.
CATGCCTATAATGCCAGTACTTGGGAGACTGAGATAGGAGGATCTCAGGGTTGAGGTCAGCCTCAGCAATATAACAAGATCCTGTTTCAAAATAAAAAAGACTGTGGGTCTATCTCAGAGATAGAATGCCCTGGGTTCAATCCCCAGCACCAAAAATTTTGGGAAAAAAAAAAAAGCAATTTTGCACTTAAGCTTATCAGTGATTTAGGCCTATAGTTTTCTTTTCTTGAGCTGTCTTTATTTGGTTTTGGTATTAATGTGATGTTGGCTTCATAGAATGTGTTTGGGAGGGTCCTGTTTCTTTCTATTCCATGGAATAATTTGAGGAGTACTGGGATTAGCTCTTCTATAAATATTTTATAAAATTCGCTTGGAAAACCATCTGGCCCTGGACCTTTATTTGATGGTAAACTCTTTATTGCTGTTTCTATCTCTTTGATTGCTATTAGTTGGTTTAAGTTTTCTACATCTTCTTGACTCAATTTAGGAAGGTTATATGGGTCTAGAAATCTTTCAAATTTCTTCTAGATTTTCCATTTTGTTGGAGTATGGTTTTTCAAAGTAGTTTCTGACAATCCTCTGTATTTCCACACCGTCAGTGGTAATATCACCTTTTTCATCTCTTATTTTGGTAATTTGGATTGATTCTCTCTTTTGGTTAGGTTGGCCAATGGTTTATCTATCTTTCTTTTTTGTTGTTTCTTTTGGTATTTATTTAGTTATTTTTATTAATTGGTGCATTGTAATCATACATCTTTGTTAGATATAAGCTGATAAAGGCATACATGAACACATTTCTCATTTAACCCCTTCCCCAATTCCCACCCCACTCCCTCACCCTCTCTCCTTCTCAAGTTCAGTTTAGTGATTGACTTTGATATATTTGTGAAAGTACATCATGTGCAGTGCATTAGGGTGCCCCCCCCATCCATCACCTTCAGTTAAGTCAACTTCTTTGCTTATCTAGGGTTTCTCCTTTTTCATCTGGAGACCCTCTTATGCCCCATCTTCTCCCTAGCATCCACATATTAGGGAGAACATATGTTTTTTTTACTTTTTGTGACTGACTAATCTCACTTAATATAATGTTTTCCAGTTCCATTCTTTTTCCTGCAAAAAATGATTTTGTTCTTCTTTATAGCTGAGTAAAATTCCATTGTGTACATATCCCATAGTTTTGTAATCCATTCATCTGTAGATGGACATCTTGGCTGTTTCCATAGTTTGGCAATTGTGAATTGTGTGGCTATAAACATAGATACACATGCATCGGTCTGATAGTTTGGTTTCCATTCTTTTGGGTAGATACCCAAAAGTAGTATTGCTGGATCATATGGTAGGTTCATTCCCATTCATCTGAGAGTCCTTCATATTGTTTTCCAAAGTGGTTGCACTAGTTTGCAATCCCACTAACAATGTATTAGGGTTTCCACTTCTCCACACCCTCACCAGCATTTGTTGTTGTTTGTGTTCTTGATGATTGCCATTCTGATTGGAGTTAGGTGGAATCTCAAGGTGGTTTTGATTTGTATCTCTCTGATTGCTAATGATGTTGAACATCTCCTCATACATTTATTGGCCATTTGTATTTCTTCTTTTGTGAAGTGTCTGTTTAGATCCTTTGCCCATTTCTTGATTGGGTTATTTGTTTTCTTAGCTGTGAGTTTCTTGAGTTTTCTATATATCCTAGATATTAGTCCTCTATCAGAAGAGTAGCTGGCAAAAATTTTCTCCCACTCTGTGGGCTCTTTGTTGAGGCTCTTGACAGTTTCCTTTGCTGCACAGAAGCTCTTCAGTTTAATGCAATCCCATGTATTGATCTTCCTTTGAGTTGCTTGTGTTTTGGGGGTCTTCTTGAGAAAGTTTTTACCTGTGCCTATGTGTTGTAGTGTTGGCCCTATGCCCTCTTCAAGTGGCTGCAAGGTCTCTGGCCTGACTTCCAGATCGTTGATTCACCTTGAGTTGACTCTTGTGCAGGGTGAGAAAGTGGGGTTTATTTCCATTTTCCTACATATGGTTAACCAGTTTTGCCAACACCATTTGTTAATGAGGCTATCTTTTTTCCAGTGTATATTTTTGGCTCCTTTGTCAAAAATCAATTGGCTGTAAATACGTGGGTCTGTTTCTAAATCTTCTATTCTGCTCCATTGGTCTATGTGTCTGTTTTTGTACTAATACCATGCTGTTTTTATTACTGTGGCTTTGTAGTAGAGTTTGAAGTCAGGTATTGTGATACCTCCTGCATGGTTCATGTTGCTAAGAACTACTTTGGCTATTCTGGGCTTTTTGTTGTTCCAGATGATTTTTTTTTTTTTTTTTTGGCGGTACTGGGGATTGAACTCGGGGCATTCTACCTCCGAGCTACAGCCCCAGCCCTATTTTTTATTCTTTATTTTGAAACAGGGTCTCATTAAGTTGCAGAGTGCCTCACTAGGTAGCTGAGGCTGGCCGAGAACACAGATCCTCCGGTATCAGCCTCCCAAATGCTGTGATTACAAGCGTGTGCCATCATGCCTGGCTGTTCCAGATGAATTTAAGGACTGATTTTTCTATGTCTATGAGGACTGACCTTGGTAATTTCATGGATATTTCATTGAATCTGTAGATCACTTTTGGGAGGATGGCCATTTTGATATTTATTCTGCCTATCCAAGAGCATGGAAGATCTTTCCATCTTCTAAGATCTTCATCGATTACTTTTTTCAACCTTTTATAGTTTTCCTTATAGAAGTCTTTTACCTCCTTGGTCAGGTTCATCCCTAAGAATTTTATTTTGGGGGGTGGTATTGTGAGTGGAATTGTTTTCTGGATTTCTTTTTCAGTGGATTTATGGTTGGCATAAAGGAAAGCTTCTGATTTTTTAAGATTAATTTTGTATCCAGACAGTTTGCTGAATTTGTTGATCAGTTCTATAAGTTTTTTTGGTTGACTTTGTTGAGTCTTCTAAGTATAGTATCATGTCATCTGCAAAAAGGGATAGTTTTAATTCTTCTTTCCCTGTTTTTACCCTTTTGATTTCCTTCTCTTGCCTTATTGCTCTGGCTAGAGTCTCAAGCACTATATTGAACAGAAGAGGTGGTAATGGACATCCTTGTCTTGTTCCTGCTTTTAGTGGTAACTCTTGCAGTTTTTCCTCATTTAGTATGATGTTGGCTGTGGGCCTATTGTATATTGCCTTTATGATATTGAGGTATGTTCCTTCTATTCTGATTCTGTGCAGTGTTTTAGCATGAATGGGTGTTGGATCTTTCAAGTGCTTTTTCAGCATCAATTGAGGTGATCTGGGTACAACTGCACACACCTGTAATTCCAGTACTTGGAGGCTGAGACAAGAGGACCATAGATTCAATATCAGCTTAATTAACTTAGCAAGGCCTTATTTTTAAAAAAAAATTTAAAAAGGGATGAGGCATAGCTCCAAGGTTTCATGCCCCTGGATTCCATCTCCAGCACCAGAAAAATAAAGAGAATTAAATAGGATCCAGAATTTCATAATATAACATCCAAAATGTCCAGGATACATCAGAAAATCACTCATTCTAGGAAGAACCAGGGAAATAGCAAGCAGAATGAGACCAAATCACCCCCATAAATGCTTCCTTCAGATGTTGGAATTCTCCAAGGACTTTAAAAAGCCATCATAAAAATATTTCAACAAGTAATTTACAAATCCTCTTGATTTAAAAAATTGCAAAACAGCCAAGAAGCAGTTATTTAAAAAGAATCAAATGGGAGTACCTATATAAATTTATCATTAAATATTTGTATCATGATTCACTATTTTTGGTTGTTGTAGAGAATAGCTGAGTGTGGTGGTAATGCTGTAATCTCAGTACTTGGAAGGCTGAGACAGGAGGAGCTCAGGTTCGAGGCTAGACTCAGCAATTTAGAGACTCTGAGCAACTTAGCGAGACCCTGTTTCAAAACAAATAAATAAAAAGGGCTGGGGATGTAGCTCCCAGGTAAAATGCCCTCGGGTTCAATATCCAGTACCGATAGCAACAACAACAATAAAAGAGTATCTGAGACTTAGTCACTCATAAGGAAAAAGTCATTTATTCATTTAGCTCACAGTTCAGATAATCTTTAAAGAAGCAGGAAAGCAACTTTGTGTTTTATGTCCTCATAGATGAAATTTTTTTCCTCCTAACACTTAATCCCCTCTCTCTCTCTTTCTCTCTCTCTCTCTCTCTCTCTCTCTCTCTCTCTCTCTCTCTCTCTCTCTCTGTGTCTCTCTCTCTCTCTTCAGATTGAAGAACAAGTCATTCACTTTCAGGGACTTTAGATAAGAGTTATCTACCACAGTAAAGGGATTTGAGTCATTGAGCTTCTGCATGGCAGTGGAATGGCGGATCAGGAGGAGGGAAAAGGAGAGCCCAGGACTATGTCATCAGGTGTTACCTCTGGTTCAACTCACCTATAATGGAAGTGGTCCAAAGAATTCTTGAATGGGAACTATCAAAGATGTGCAGGGTACAGAGGTGAAGACCTTGGATTGATGAGAATAAATAGGGGTTAGGGAGAAAGGAAAAGACTCATAAGTTTGCCAAAATGCATGTACCTCAACCCAGTAACTTGAGAGGGTCAGTAAGTTCAAAGCCAGCCTCAGCAACTTAGTGAGATCCTGCTTCAAAACAAAAAATAAAAAGGGCTGGGAATATAGCTTGAAGACCAATGTCCCTGGGTTCAATCTCTAGTACGAAAAAGTAAAACAATGTATGTATCTCAATAAATAAATGCTGCACAGTAAAAAGAAGTGGTGTCTCTGTGCTTTGATATACATGGGAAAACCACTACTGTTTTAGGTTCAAATAAAAGAGCCCATTATTTTGACTTCTCTGATATTTTTGCAAGAGATTTGATCTCTTTTAAAATATATATACAGCTTCCTGTAATTGTATATGTGTATGTGTTACATGTCTATGCATTTAAGAGATTAAGAAAGGTAAAATGAGAGAGAAAAGAAAGGAAGGAAGGAAGAAAAGAAGGAAGGAAGGAAGGAAGGAAGGAAGGAAGGAAGGAAGGAGGAGGTTGTCTTTCTCTTCTTCCATTTTAACTGGAAGTTTAGGAGGAAAACAGAGCAACTATTTTTCTGAGCAGTCTACAAGGGATTGATAATCATCACATGAAGTTAGTGATTTTTATTCTCTCTGCTATAAGCCAAGATGTGTACAGTAATGCTGGAAAATATTTTCTCTGACCCTGGATGCATTTATTAAACCATTGCCTGTGTTGGATTTCCTGGAAATGCTAAATGGAGCTCTGCCAAGATACACCAGCAGGAGCGACTGGGCTGTGCTTCCCTCAGGGACCCAAGCAGTGACTCCGAGAAGATGCTTCTGTGAGGTCTTGCAATGTCGTGTTTTGTACCAACAGGAGGAAGTCCATAGAGCTTCTGATTTAAGACATTGTGTTCTGGAGTTAAGCGTTTCTTTTAAGCCTTCCCACACTGCTTTCATTTAGGCATCCCCCTCCTTTCAGAGGACAGAGCGTTGCACAGACAATGTGTGGAAGCCACATCCAAGATGATAGTGTTTGTGGCCAGGGGCACTGCAGATTATGTGAATGAGCAAAAGCTTCTTCTAAAAAGTATTTTTTTCATTGATGTACTGCCATAGATTGAGCATGGCAGCATTTTATTTCCTGTTGCTGAAGTTGTGGGATTCTGCTGGGAGAGAAGTGAAAAGTCAGGGTTATGGATATAAGAGGAATGGCTTGGCACCTTGTGTGACTAGCACCATTCAAATTAGGGACTTTGTTTCTGAGAAGTCACTGGTTATTCAGAAGTAGTGCCTTGCTCTGGGGTTTTTACCAAGCTCCATCATAATTTAATTTGTCCTGGGAAGAAGAGTCATGTTGGAAAAGTGTGTGGGTGGTCACCAGGAGTGGGACACAGCAGTGGCCAAACATGAGGACAGAGGAAAGCCCGAGGCTTGACCACTCAAGATGGGGACGCCATTTTTCTAACAGTGTAAGACATTCATTTTCGGCCATGTTAAAAACTCACCGCCGCCTCTGAATACCTTGATCATCTGTGCATGCAATTCAGGCCATGGGAACAGACGATTTCTCCAATCTCGCTGTCTTTTCTCCTTCTTGCATGAAGGTTGGTGTTTGCTGAATGTTTGAGAAAAAGATTCGGTGGCATAGAAATTAATATGCATCTAGGCCATGACATAAGAGACATCCATGTTCGATAACATAATCAATCATCAATCCCTGAAACATTCACAGTGTAATAAAATGGTGGATCCCTGAAACGGTGGATCGCAGTGTAATAAATGCGTGCCCACCACCCAGCTGAAGAAAATAAACATACTATAGATTCCCTCCAGGTCTCTGTTTTGTAGCTGTGGTTTAAGTGATTCCCCCAAAGCATCATGCATTGGAGGCTTGGTCCTCAGTGTGGTGGTGTTGAAGTCATGGGACCGTTAAAAGGTGGAGTCTCAGGAGAAGGTTTTAGGTTATTGGGAATGCTGCCCTTTGAAGGAACTAAGGTGCTTCTGCTGTTGTGTTGCCATTCCCTATCACTAGAGCGTAGCTGACGCTGGCAGCAGGACCATAAATCTCCAGAACTATGAGCTAACTAACCCTCTTTTCTTTGTAAAGTTAACCAGACCCAGGCACTTCATTATAGCAATGGAAAATAGACTAACACAGTCGTCTTCCTCATTTACATCTTCCTGTCTGCACTTCCTCTGGAGAGGTGATGACAATATCGTTCAATCATAGCAGTCAGCTTTATGACTTGTTTTGTCACACTCTCCTACTCCTGCTTTTGGTTAATGAAGAAACCCAAAGGGTAGAAGTATAAGCCCCTAGTGATCAGGCTATTTGAACATTTGCTGCCCGTTCTCCAAATCCAAAGTGATGGGAGTGCTGACTAGTGTGATACTCCCTTCTCTACCAATGTTCTAGGGCCAAATCCCATTATTGTTGGGAACAGGTTCTCCTCCTAGCAGGAGGAGAACCTGTTCATTGAAGTTCTTCAATGATCATGTTCTCAGTGCCAAATAAAGCTTCATCGAAGAGCAAGCAAGACTTTTGCACAATGTAGCTATCCCCAAACTGGAGTCTTGCTGTTCTGCTTATTGTATAAGGTACTACAATGGCGCTAAGCTATGCCAAGTCCTTCAAACAAGTCTTCCTTTTGTGGTTAGCCTTGACTCTGTCGTTCCCATTGCCTGCAGCCATACCCAGTGATATCCTGCCCCCCCCTACCAGTTTCCTGGCAGAAAATATTCATCCTTCAACTTTCATCTGAAAGATGATTTACTCTAGGAAGACGTCACTAGTGCCACCCAAGAGGTGTGGATATTCCATCCCATAGATTCCTGGGAGAGATTGCCCAATTTTTAAATTCCTTGTGGCAATTATGTTATATTACAATTACATTCAGTCACATCCATACGCCTCTAGATTTTACAGGGTTGTTTTAATCTCTTTCTTTTTTTAATAGTAAATACTTATTTTTATTTTAATTTTCAATGAGTCTTTTTTATAGTTTTTTTGGTGTATTACAGACTCATATCATAATGTAGTTTATAGTGATAGTGACATACATGCATACAGCACTAGGTGGGCTTTCCCTTGCATTCTACCTCTCAGCTATGCCCCCAGCCCTATTTTTTATTCTTTATTTTGAAACAGGGTCTCACTAAGTTGTGGAGTGCCTTACTAGGTAGCTGAAGCTGGCCACAAACCCAGATCCTCCGGTCTCAGCCTCCCAAATGCTGGGATTACAAGCGTGTGCCACCACACTCGGCTTTTCCCTTTCATTTTAATACCTCACTTAAAAAAAAAAAAAGCTAACTGGCATCTAGTATGCATATATTAAAAATACGCGTTAAATGATGAAAAAGTGAATGAGCACATTAAATATTATTAATATTATTGTATGAGTAATTGTTGTTGTGTAAAATACCACCATAAAACTTGACAACTTAAAAATATCATTCTAAATAATTTATGATTCTGAGAAGTTCTGATCTGGGCCAAGTCCATGGCTGGGCTCTTTTGTGCATCCCTTGTTGGCTGGTGGGCTTAGCTGGCAGCTAAATGGTCTAGGATGGTTTCTGTCACATGGAACAGTTGGTTGAGTTGTTGCTTTGGATGTAGAATTCTTGCTACGAATATATCTTTGCCTTCACTATCCAGTATTATTATTCTCATGAACATCACTTTAGACAACCTAAGGGTTTCAAAGAGAAGCAGAAGAGAAAGCCTCAATGCACAGGCGTTTTTAAGTCTGCCTTAATAACATTAGGTAATATTCTATTTTCCAAGGCAAGTCTCATGGCTGAACTAGAATCAATGTGAGAGAGCGCTGACCAGGGGACTGGACATAAAAGTGGAATTATTGCAGCCCTCTAAAAAAAATCACACACAAAAAAAACATTTTTTCACCTATTAAATTTTATTATTTGCATTTATTTCATAAATTCTGATAGCCTATATATGTACATTAACATTAATTTCTGCTATCTTCACATGTGCTTTGTGCTTTTATTTTTACTGTGCCTTTTTATTCTTTCTTTTTGTCCTCTGTAGCCTTAGAAAATATTGATTTGAAAACAATTTTCCCCTTCTTCTGTGGGTTATCTTTTAAATTTCTTGAGAATATCATTAGAAGCACAAAGATCTTTAATTTCTTTTTCTTTACTTTTCTTTATCTTTTTCTTTTTCTTTTTTCTTTTTTTTTGAGACTATTAACCCTGCTGGTCTTGAACTCTTAGCTCTCCTGCCTCGGACTGCTGAGAAGCTGGGACTATGGGGCCATGCCACCGTGCCCAGCTCCAAGTTCTTTAATTTTGATGAAGTTAAATTTATTTTTTCAATTGCTTATACTTTGGGTATCGTATCTTAGAATCTATTGAAAAATCTGAGGACACAAATATTTACCTCTATGATTTCTTCTAAGGGTTTTATATTTTTAGCACCTATATTTCAATCTTTGCTTGATTTTGAGTTAATTTTTTACATATATTTTTATTGGTGCATTATAATCACACATCATAATCAAGTTCAGAGTGATAGTAACATACATGCACAGAGCACTTGAAGAGCTCCCCCCAGACCATAACACTTAAAGAATCTTATTTTCTTTCTGTTTGTTATATGGAACATCAGATAGATTTGAAAATACACAAAATCACTTTGATATCTCTGGATTTGACTTACTGTTCCACCTTAATCTGAGGATTTATGTCTTTAATAATTCAGGAATATAATTGAGTGCTACTTCTTTGACTCAATCTCCTCTTGTTATGGTAAGACATAGAATGTCCCCTGAAGAACTCATGTATTAATGTTCAGAGTTGATGTAATAAAGTCATGAAAGCTATAATCTCCTCAGTGGATACAATCATTGTAATGGATCTACTGGGTGGTAACCCAGGCAGGTGGTAGTGGCTGGACAAGATGAACCTCTGGGGGTGTGGCCTGAGGGACTGTGCTGTGTCTTTGAATCCCCTTGCTTGCTTTCTTGCTTCTTGCCGCCATGATGTGAGAGCAGAGTCCTTGCTCTCTCCTTCTCTATGCTTCCCGCCTCCTTGCCCTAAGCTCCACAGACAGGGCCTAACATGGGCTGAACCTTTGAAATTTCCAGAACTGTGAGTGAGTAAATCTTCCTTCCTCAAAGTTGTGTGATGGTCAAGTGTTTCGATTACAGCAGCGAGAATGTTGACTGAAACACCTCTCCTCCATTTTCCCTATTTTTTACAGAAATTTATATTAGATATATATTAATAACTTTCCTTCTCTCTCCATATCTCTTAAGCTTTCTTATGTTTCTCTCTAGGACTTCCCAGCATTCCTTTCTTGTTAATTTCCTGATATCTTACTTCAAGTGTGTCAATTGTTTTTAACTGCTGTGTCTAAACAATTGTTTAATGGATTGTGTTTTTTTATTTCAATAGGTATTATTTCTATTTTCAGAAGATCTAGTTGGTGCTTTTTCACATCTGTCTACTTACTTTTTAAAATAGAACTTCATATTCTTTTACCAATTGTCAAATCATCATTTTAATGCTTTAATCATTTTACTATACATATTTTAAAATTCTTCTCTTATAATTCTTCAAGGGGGTCCCACACAGATTGATTTGAGATGTATTTTTGTAATTATGTTTTCATTTTAAGTCCATTTTTAGCTGGGTTCACGTGTAGCCTCCCATGTGGTCTGTTTGAAAGCTGTGGGCCTCGTCCTCCAGGAGGCTTGGTGTTTCCTTTCATCAGTGCCCTCGGTACCTCTGCCACAGGGATGCTTTTATGTTCATTCTCTGCTTGAGGTACATAAATTAGGTTGTGGATATGTAGGGGTTTTAGGTCAATTTTGTTTCTTCACTGTAGATTAATTCCACCTCCAAATCCCTGGAAGAACAAAATTGAAATTTACAATTCCCAGGGGAAATTTTAAATTTTTCAATCAAATTCCAGGCCAAAGGAGAAAAGGATTTCCTTTCCTTTCTTTTTTCTTTTCTCTTTTTTATTTCTTTTCTCATGTTTTCATCTTTCCTTTCTTTTTCTTTTCTTGCTCTCTGATGGATTTTCTTTAGTCCATCCTTTGAATTTATATCTCTTATGTTTATTTTGTTTTTGTTTTAATATATTTTCATTGGTACATTGTAATACCACATCATAATGAAATTCAGATAGGGACATACATGTACACAGCACTTGATGATCTCTCTGAAGTACCTCACTTTGTAAATTCAAGGACTCATTTCTTATCCCATTTTGTCACTGAATCCCTGAATTTCAAGTGCTGACCACCTCTACTCTCTTATTCCTCTCCCCTCCCACTCTCCCAACAACACACTCCTTTGAGTATTTCTGCACTAGAATTTAGTTTCGTGTCATTTTTTCATGCTTCTTGGAAATTTGTCTTTCTGTGATACCATTGATGCATTTAGTTGTTAATTGTCTTACTTTGGCCAGAACAAATGTGTATCTTTATTATAGGAAAATTCTTCATAATGTAACTACTGCATTGTCAAAAATAAAAGTACTCAACATGTTTGTTAAAAACGGAAGAGGAGATGCCTGAGTATATAGAGAAAAAAATGCTAGAAATGAAATAGTATAATTCAATCCGTGTTCCATACAGCATAAGGGTAAGGCATAAATATTTCACTCTTTTGCTTTCCCTGCTGTTTTTACATACCTGAGAACACAAAGAAGCACAATTATTAGACAACAAAAGCAGGGGTAAAGAAATCTTACAGGTAATATTGACAGGTAATGAGTACTCAGAAAACGTGAAGGAGTAAGAAGTAGATGTAAAGGTGGAGGATATAGTGAGCATATTTCCATCTCCACTAACCTATGCTATGATCCACCTTCCCCAATGTTTTAACCTTAGGGCTCTGAGAAGATTGCTTCCTTATCATTCTATTTTCTACCAGTTTGCAGAACCTTGGTTAATTTATTTCATTATTCCCATTGTTGGGACTCTCTGCTCAAAGCTATTCACATAATACTCTGGCACTCTTAATCCTCTTAATCACAA
>PVLC010010614.1:8867-49942 GCA_004027655.1 Graphiurus murinus | reverse complement strand
GCTGGGATGGGCCTGCGCGGGCTTAAGCTGGTCGTACCACGCGTTCCGGTCTCTGTGGAAGGTGCCTCGAAATGCCGCCTGGCTAGGATGAGGAGTTCAGGAGTCGCTCACTTCAGCTCTGGCCGGTGGGGTGCAGAGGGTTGTTGTGTATTTCTTTCTTAGTAGACTCCACGCCGGGGCCAGCTCAGTGGCGGCTTATCTGAACTTTTTAATAATTGATCATTTTTTACTTTTCTGGTATTTGTCACTTTAAAAACTTGTATTAGTACATTCCAGTCATAAATCATAGTGAGATTCAAAGTGCTACAAATATACATGCATCATTTGGTGTCTTTCCCTCCCCATCCCACCCTGCTCCCATATGTGCTAGTGAACCTTCTTGTATGAACTGTTTCCTTCCTCAGTCCTCCTTTTCCCTTTCCCGTCTCTGTCCTCCAATCCCTTCCCACTATTCTACTGTTTTCTCTTCTCATTTGACTGAAGTCTCTTTTGTTCCCTATTTTCTCTCTAGCTTCCACATATGAGAGAAAACAAATGACCCTTGATTTTCTGAGACTGGCTGATCTCACTTAACATAATATTCTCTAGTTCCATCCATTTTCCCACAAAGGACATACTTTTGTTCTTCTTTATGGCCAAGAAAAAGTCCATTGTGTGTTTATACCATTTTCTTTATCCATTTATCTGTGGACAGATACCTAGGTTAGTTCCATTATTTGGCTATTGTGAATTGTGAATATGCATTATCACTATAGTATTCTGACTTTAACTCTTTTGAGAAAATACCCAGGAGTGGTATAGCTGGGTCATTTGGTGATTCCATTCCTAGTCTTTTGAGTAACCTCCACATTGATCTCCACAGAGGCTGCACTAATTTGCAATCCCACCAACAGTATATAAGAGATTCTATTCCCCCATTACTCATCAGCATTTATTGTTATTTGGCTTCTTGATGATTGCCATTCTAACTAGAGTTAGATGGAATCTCATTGTAGTTTTGATTTGCATCTCCCTGATTGCTAATGATGTTGAACATTTTTTCATATATTTATTGGCCACTTGTATTTCTTCTTTTGGGAAGAGTCTGTTCAGTTCAATTGCTCATTTTTTGATTGGGTTCTTTTTTTTTTGGTACTGGGGATTGAACCCAGGGGCATTCTACCTCCGAGCTACACCCCCAGCCCTATTTTTTATTCTTTATTTTGAAACAGGGTCTCACTAAGTTGCGGAGTGCCTCACTAGGTATTTTGTGTTAATGTTTTAAAGTTCGTTATATATTCTAGATATTAGTCCTCTATCAGAGGAGTAGCTGGCAAAAATTTTCTCCCATTCTGTAGGCTCTCTCTTCAGACTCTTGACTGTTTCCTTTGATGCACAGAAATTTTTAAATTTGATGGCATCCCATTTATTGGTTCTTGATTTTTTCCCCTGAGCTTTAGGGGTCTTATTGAGGAAGTCTCTATCAGTGCTTATATGTTGGAGAGCTGGGCTTAGGGTTTTTTTTCCTGGTAATTGCAAAGTTTCTGATCTAATTTCTAGGTCTTTGATCCATCTTGAGTTGTCTCTTGTGCAGGATAAGAGATTCAGGTCTAATTTAATTCTTCTATGTATGGATATCCATTTTTCTCAGCACCACTTTTGAAAAGGCTGTCTTTTTCTCCAGCATATATTTTTGGCTCCTTTGTCAAAAATCAATGGGCTATAGTGTGAAGATTTGTTTCTGTATCTTCTATTATATATCATTGGTCTATATGTTTGTTTTTGTACCAATACCATGCTGGGGTTTTTTGTTTGTTATTTTTTTTACTATAGCTCTGTAGTATAACTTAAAATCAGGTATTGTGATGCCTCCAGCATGATTCTCATTGCTCAAAATGGCTTTGGCTATTCTGGGTCTTTTGTTTTTGCACATGAATTTCAGAACAGTGTTTTCTATCTCTATGAAGAGTATCTTTGATATTTTGATAGGGATTGCATTGAATCTATAGATTGCTTTTGACAGTATGGCCATTTTGATGATATTTATTCTACATATCTAAGAACATCTTTCCATCTTCTAAAGTCTTCTTCAATTTCTTTCTTTGGTGTTCTATAATTTTCACTTTAGGGGCCTTTTAGCTCCCTGGTTAGATTTATTCCTAAGTATTTTTGAGGCTATTGTGAAGAATCACTTTCCAGATTTCAATTTCAGAGGATTCATCATTAGTTTTAAGAAAAGCTATTGACTTTTAAGTCGATTTTATATCTAGCTACTTTATTGAATTTGTTTATCAGTTCTAGAGGGCTCCCAAGTACTGGAATTATAGCTGTGCACTACCACACTTGGCTCAGTATATCCTTTCAGTCTTCTGGAGGTTTAGCAGGGGCTGGATGGTCCAGAACGCCTTTATTCACAGCTGACAGTTTGTGGGATATTGACCAAGGCACCTCAGTTTTCATCTACATGACCTCTTTAGCAGGCTGTCTGAGGCTGTCATGGTTTGGATTTAGAATGTTCCCCTGGCCTCATGTAGTTGACAAGGCAGACATATTGGAGGCAGGACTTGGTTTCTGGGGAGGGGTACCTAGGGGTGTGGCCATTGTTAGGATTTCCCTACAGGCTGCTCTATCTTCCGGTTGTTCTCTCTCCCTGCCACTGTAAGCTGACAGGAGCTCTTAACCTGCTCTCTATCTGTTTCCTGCCACCATGTCCCGAGTTCCACAGATGTGACCCTGCCTAATTTGAACTGAAATCTCCAGAACTGTGAGCAAATAAATCTTCCTTCCTCTAAGTTGTGGTCATCAGGTATTTGGGTCACAGTGGTGAGAATGCTGACTGAAGCAGAAACCTAGTCACATGGTGGACTCTGGGTTCCAAGTGTAGCAGGAGACCCCAAACACCGAAACACAAGCACTTTTCAGGCCTCTGTACAAGTTGAACACCCCTAATCTGAAAATCCGAGACCTGAAATGCTTAAAAGTCCAAAATTTTTTGAGCACCAACATATGCTTAACAAATTTCAGATTTGGAGCATTTCAGATTTAGGGTCTTTGAATTAGGGATCCTGGACTGGTGAAGTCTAGATAAATATTCAAAAATTTGGTGAGGCTCAGAATCTGAAACACTTTTGATCTCAAGAATTTGTCTCATTGGCCAAGCAAGTTACATGGCTAAGCACAGATTCAAAGAATCTGTAAACGGATTTCACCTTTTGATGGAGGAGTGCCAAAGTCACATTCCAAAGGCACAAGCATACAGGAATAGGAATAATTTGAGGTCAGTTTTTGCAATTCACCACAGATGAATACTGTTAAAAATACATATATTTCTGAATGTATATTAAACATACCAACAAATGAAAAACTATGCACTCAAAATAAATAATACTAAACACAATATTTTATATCTTTTTTCCATTAATTACATACTGGGGGAAATTTAATATCCTCATTTTAATGTGTGAATGTTATTACATTGTATGGATTTACCATGACAAATTTAACCAATGTCTCTTGTATGACTTTTAAGTTGTTGCTGATTTTGCAATAAACTTCTCTACATATACATTTTTATACATTTTTCGCACTGGTTCCTTGGTGTATTTCATCCTCTAAATTGTTGCCAGAATACTCGATAGAAAAAAAATGTCCAGAGATGATATTCAAAATACTTAATAGAATGGGTGCCAACCTTAGCACTGAGCAATGTTCTGAAGGTAGCCCTTTAATTGCTGGATTGTGAAAACTTTCAGGTAACAGGGGACAGCTGGGCAGCTAGGGTGGTAGATGGTTGTAGAATAAATTATTTACCCTTAAAACCATACTGCATAGCAGCTACAGAGCAGTGTGTAGAATATTTGTTTCTCATTGTCCTCTCCAACCATATATGTTGTCCACCTTTTTCATCTTTGCAAATTTGATCCATGATAATGATGAAAATAACACCATTGTTTACTTTGTATTTTTCTACTCACCAGTATTTTTCATGTGTTGTCATCATTTATATTGGGTTATTATTGTTGCTTTTAATTACCTGCCTGTTTATATCCTCTGCCCCATTTTTTCCTTGGGATATTAATCTTTTAATTAAAGAGCTCATATTTATTGATACCTTACAACAAACCTCAGCCCATAGTAGGTACTATTTATTTTCATATTTGCCATGACCCTATAAAGTTATTATTATTTCCATTTTAAGAGGTGAGAAAACCAAGACAGACTGTTAGTAATTTGCCAACCAGGATCTTGTTTGTAAGCCCTGAGGCGAGGATTCTAAGAGTGAGATTCTCTATTGGTTCTTCATCATTCTACTCTCTTCTGTTACTTTGGCATTGTTTACTTGTAAGAGCTATTTAACACAGGATATTCATCCTTTGTCATACATGTTGCTCATTTTCACTAGTGACTCATTCTGATTTTAACTTTCCTTTGGTGTTGCTTGCCATACAGGAACTACAATTTTTATGGATTCGCTTTTCTATATGAATTTTTCAACTTCAATAATACATTTTTGAAACCATTGAATATGATCAGATATCTCATGCTCTGTCCATATATGAAGGTATCACTACCAATCTCACTAACATGTGTGGGAGGAGGAATGAGGTGGGAAATTGAGGGAAACACACCAAGTACTGTGTGCATGTGTGCTTGTATCACTTGGAACCTCACTATGATATAGAATTATAATGTATCAGTAAAAGTATAAAAATATCTCAAGCTTTTTTTCTGATTGGATTCTGTCTTCAAGATCATTCTAAGATGTTAACCTCATAAAGGCTATGAAAATATTCACTTGTGTTTTCTTCAATGATAGTGAAGATTATTTGAATTAACAAAATATACATGCTTAAGCCCCCAACCTACAGAATCTCTACAGCAAGGACTTGATGTGTATTTTTTAACTTTTTATACTTTTATTGATGCATTGTAATTATAAATCATAGTGTGATTCAAAGTGATACAAACATACATGCACACTAGATGTGTATGTTTTGAAAGGAATACCAAAAACTCCCACTCCAAGAGAATTGGTAAATATATACATTTACCTCGTCTTACTCCCCAAGGCCCATGAAATTGGCTGAAGAATAGTAAATTAAGAATATATCTACAAAATCAATTCCAGATGGGTTGAAAATGTAGTTGTGAAATCCCAAACTCAACTTTTAGAACACATAGGAGAATATTTGTATTATTCAAGATTCTCCAGGGAACAAAGAAGAGATATGTATATATATGTGGTGTGGCATATGTGCATGTGCGTGTGCGTGTGTGTGTGTGTGTGTGTGTGTGTGTGTGTGTGTGTATGTGTGTGTAGGGAAAGAGGAAAAAAAGAGGTTTATTGTAAAGAACTGGCTCACATATTTGCAGGGGCTGGCAAGTCTGAAGTCCTTGGGGCAGGCTGGAAATTCTGGCAAAAGTTGCTGTTGCAGTCTTGAGTGTGGAGGCAGAATTCCTTCCTCTTCAAGGGACTTCAGTCTTTTTTTCTCTTAAGACCTTCAACTATTTGGATGAGGCCCACCCTCATTATGGAGAGCAATCTGCTTTATTAAAGTCTATTGATATAAATGTTAATCATATGCCCAAATATCTTCATAGCAACATCTAGAATGCTGTGATCACCCAACTGGACACCATAGCCTAGGCAAGTTTACACATAGAATTAACATTCACAATATCTTTTTGACTCTGTGTAAGGAAGACTTTTGTTAAGTAAGACACATATGTACTAAAGGACTTGGTACATAATTTGAACAGGAGAACATACTGTTGTGTTTTCTTACCAGGTACACTTTTTCCTCCTCATTTGAGCTGCCCTTAGGAAGATCACAATCCATATTAGACAATATGTTTCATGGGATTATCACAACTGGCTTCCTTGCCAAAGACTTATGTTCTTTCTTTCACTTCTGTGTTTCCTGATAAATACCAAGAAACATGGTACACAAACATAAAAGAGACAAATGTGTTTTAATTTAGGTCTCCACAAACCTAGATATTAGCTGTGGTACCACAATATCCCAAGCCCAAATACCCAACAACGGTGGATTTATTGTTGCCCTAATTTAAAACAAGCCTGATTTATTTTTTTTAAATGCAACCTCAAAACCCAACTCTCCAGACGTGATATGGAAAGCATTATGTGCCTAACCAAAAAACAAAATACTACTCAGTACAGTGGGCTTGAAAATTATCTTGCTATTAATAGATCTCCCGAATGGCTGTGATCTGCTGGATTCGATACATTCAGGTTTTGGCAGCTGTTGAAGATTGAAAACAAGCCGTTCCATACATTATTACTTAATAAAGAAACTAGGTCATGAAATAGCCCTTTGGTGAATTTTAAAAAATAAATTTGAAGAGCCCAATTCCATCTTTAAAAGTCCCTGTCATTGAGTATGCTTGGCAAAGCAGCAATGTGATTACCAAACTCCTTATCTGAAACCGTGTTAAATTGAGAGCATCTTGGGGTAACCTGTTACTTGCATCTCTTCATCTGGCTCAAATTCCTGAAACACAGTGTACCCACAGCAAACATTTGTTGATTCTAAAAGCATCCTTCTCTGTCCTGTCAGATCCTGAATGCCTGATTTGAGCGACCAATTCAAATGATTGGATTGAGCACCATTATGAACACATCTCCTAGACAGACAAAAACATTTCCAATATTTTATGGTAAGACTGATCTGTTCTGTTAGGCTTAAAATATTTTAAATGTTTAATTGAAAAACATTTCCACCCAGTGCTTCCTTTAAAAAACAAACTCTAAAAAATGATATTACAAAAAAAGTAAAAACTTAGTTGCTTGTAAGGTACAGTTTTTTTTTTTTTACTTGAAGAAATACTTATTTTAAGTTGGATTCTCCCAGTAATAGGCTCTGAGCTAAGGATTAAGAAAAACAGTAAGAGAGCTGGGCTTGGTGATGCATCACTGTAATCCCAGTACTTTGGAGGCTGCGATAGGATTGTAGGTTCGAAGCCGAGACAGGATTGTAGGTTTGAGGCCAGCCTCAGCAATGTAGAGAAACTCTTGTTTCCAAACAAAAAATAAAAAAAACTGGAGGCATAGTTCGAAGATAAAAACACCTGCGAGTTCAATCCCTAGTACCACAAAAAATAAATAAAAAGGGCTGGGGGTATAGCATAGAGAGAATGCCTCTGGGTTCAATCCCCAGCACTACACTTGAAAAAAAGAAAGAAGAAAGGAAGGAAAAAAGGGAGGCATGTAGTAAGGGAATGAGTATGGAGAGAAAAAGTACCTAGAAGGGTAAGATATCAAGCAAAGACCTGAAGAAGGTAACTGGAGCTCAGCCATGCTCTAGAAATAAGATAGGCCCTCCTCACCACCACAAGAATCAATGGATCAGGACTCACTGCATCATAGATTCCCAGACACATCTGGTTCTCCTTGAACAGGTAGGTTTCAGGAGCCTGGGGACTGTCATCCAACACAGAGCTACGGGCGTCAGCTATGCATGGGGCAACTGTGGGCAGATGTGGATGAAGATAGTAAAGGGCTCCCAGGGGATACTTGCAAACACCTCATAGCATCTGCCTCACTGCTCCAGAAGCAATAATTTGTCAAGGTCTTCTCAAATGAAGAGCAAGCTCAGGTATGAGGGGAAGGAGGTTCTAGGCAGGTAATGTAGGAGTGGAGTCAGGCAGCCATACTTTCTTTAATGTCCCTGCCCCTAGGTTGTGTCGATAGAAAGGGGATTACAGAGGCATTTGGTTGCAGGACGGGTGACTCTGTGGTACCTCTGTCACTAAGGAAAATTCACCAGGAGATCTCAAAGGCTGGGAGATGATGAACAGTGAGCAGGTCTGGAGAGCAGATTAGCTCAAGTCAGCGCTTTACTGGGAAGGAGAAGGAAATCAGAGCAAGAACACCGAAACTGGGGTAACCATAATTATATCACAATTACAAAGCTATATTGTATAATATATATATTTATTTATTTATTTATTATTTTTTTTGCAGTACTGGGGGTGGAACCAGGGGCATTCTACCTCCGAGCTACACCCCCAGCCCTATTTTTTATTCTTTATTTTGAAACAGGGTCTCACTAAGTTGTGGAGGGCCTCACTAATTAGCTGAGGCTGGCTGCGAACCCGGATCCTCCGGTCTCAGCCTCCCAAATGCTGGGATTACAAGCGTGCGCCACCACGCCCGGCTACAACATATATAATCACTAGGTTGGACAATGTAGCTGTAGAACTCTTGAAGATTCTGTTGGATAGTGCTGATCTAGAGCTTACTGAATAGATCAAGGTTTGAGATGTAATGGCTTCTGTTTCCTTCCTCTCCATAGTCAGTTTACAACAAGTCTAATTTTACTACTGGGATTTCCCTAAAAAATTGAGAGCAGACAGTTAAAGGAAAATAGTGTGTTTTTAAAACTTTCTAACAGAATCTTCCTTTCTTTCCCTTCCCTTCCCTTCCCTTCCTTCCTTCCTTTATGGTACTGGGGATTAAACCTATGGTCACTCTACCTCCAAGCTATATCCACAGCCCTTTTTATTTTTGTTTTGAAACAGGGTCTCACTAAGTTTCAGAGGGTCTCCTAAGTTGCTGAGGCTGGTCTCGAACCTGCGATCCTCCTGTTTCAGGCTCCCAAGTATTGGGATTACAGGTGTATGTCCAGATCCAGTCAGGAGCTCTTTTCTTTTCTGTTTTTTTTTTTTTTTTTGTGGTACTGGGGATTGAACTCAGGGGCATTCTACCTCAAGCTACACCCCGAGCCCTATTTTTTATTCTTTATTTTGAAACCGGGTCTCACTAAGTTTCAGAGTGCCTCACTAGGTAGCTGAGGCTGGCCACGAACCCGGATCCTCCAGTCTCAGCCTCCCGAATGCTGGGATTACAAGCGTGCACCACCACGCCCGGCGGGAGCTCTTTTCTAAAATGACTTTTGATTCCTTTCCTTGGATCTAACTTGAGTTTTAAAGAGTTAAATAGTAAGTCAGAATTAGTAGACATTGAGCTTCAGATGAGCTCTTAGACCAGTCATCTTTGTTTTCTTCTTCAATTGCTGTTTTTCATTATCTGTTTTTGTACATTTTTTTTTTTTTTTTTTTTTGCGGTACTGGGGATTGAACTCAGGGGCGCTCTACCTCCGAGCTACACCCCCAGCCCTATTTTTTATTCTTTATTTTGAAACCGGGTCTCGAAAAGTTGCGGAGGGCCTCACTAGGTAGCTGAGGCTGGCCACGAACCCGGATCCTCCGGTCTCAGCCTCCCGAATGCTGGGATTACAAGCGTGCGCCACCACGCCCGGCTGTTTTTGTACATTTTAATCTTTAAGAGGAAAAAGAACAAAATATGGTCTTATAAAGGAGGAAACAAGAAGCTATACTCAAATAGAAAAAGTGGCAGGATCCAACTTTCTCATTTTCTCCACCACTACCATTTTCACATGGCCAGCACAGGACTTGGCCGCTGAGACAAATTCTTAGCAGACCAAGTAACCAAGGAGAATTTGGGTGTGGTATTTTCAACATCCTGGGATCTGCTGCTGCTTTCATTGACATCCAGGAACATTTTAAAACTGTAGATTGCCTGGCGGGCCATCAGTAAAAGTTCAGGTGTGAGGAGACCCTATGATAGCATTGATCACCTTTTCCCAAAGTTGAATTATAGATTGTCTTAATTCAGATACCCCTAGAAGATCTTGACATAAGGATCCAATTGTTAGTACTTTGTTTATGGGAGATCTCAGAAAACAGTAGGAGGGAGTGATGAGTAAAGAAAGAGGAAAAGAAGTCAATAAAGGGTATACTATCTAGAAGTTTCCAAGTATAGAACTCTGGGATCTAGGGCCCAGAATTATCCCACTGGAAGGTGGGAAAGCTGGGTCATTTACCCATCATCATCGGACAGTCATTGGTTGAGGGATGCTGGAGGGCAGGGCACAGGCGCAATTTGGGCCAGCCATGTGCAGGAGCAGAAAAAGAAATGAAGGCTCAGGCAACCGGGGCATGCAGGGGGATGGCAAGTGATAAGAGAGACAGGTGGCGCCTCTCCAGAGTCTGCTATATGATTTATTTTTACTTTTAAGCAGGCAAAATAGACCTTTTAGCCTTTTAGAGTACTGCCCATCCATGTTCCAGTAGGGATGATCCACTGGACCAGGGGAGATCATGAGTCACTGGCAAATGGAAAAATAAAAGAATCTAACGGGCAACTTGACCTCTGGCTAGAACATCCCAAATAGTTGACAGCAAGGATGGAGTCTTTGGTACTAAATGCCTCTGAGTTGGAAGGGTGGGGAAACAACATTCTGGCTTTGACACTAAAGGAGACATGGAACAACTTATTTTAACTACTTATCAGAGGATGCTTGGGCTGCTTGTGCATTCTGGAATTTCTGAGGGAGAACTACCAAATGCTTTCTGCTGAGACTGATGAAGCCAAGATGGGGCATCTGTGGGCCAGGAATATACGGTTGCATATGTGCAACTGAGTATCTGTTTGCAAATCATGCCATATGTTGACAGACTGACATATGTTGAGCTATATGAAAGATTAGTCAGAGAGAAAAATGAGCTGGAGTATAAGAAAGGGGGGTGGGAGAAGAAAAGCTAGGACAGGGAAATCCTTGTGACTGGCTAGATGATACATCTATTGAGCATCATGGGTATATCTCATTCATCTTTAACCTCCAGTGCCTACAGCCATGCTGGGCTCATAGTAAATACTTAATATGTTCAGAGGATGAAAAGAGTTAGTACAAGCCAGGCATGGTAGTACTCTCACTTGGAATCCCAGTACTTGGAAGGCTGAGACAGGAAGATCACAGGTTCAAGTCCAGCCTCAGCAACTTAGTGAGACCCTGTTTCAAAATAAAAAAATAAAAAGGATTGGTGGTATAGCTGGGAAGTAGAATGTCTCTGGGTTCAATCCCAAGTACCACCAAAAAAAAAAAAGAAAAGTAGGAAAGATGGAAAGAAAGAAAAGTATGAGCATATATAAGGTGCTTAGAACCATGTCTGAAACATACATAATGGATAGTACATGTAGATTGAATTAATACATGAGAGCATGTTTAGAGCTAGAAAGATACTTGGAGTTTCTTTATATCAGCCTATCTTTTACACATAAAACTGGTAGAGGCATACATGCACACAGCACTCATTTAACCCTTCCCCAATTCTCACCCCATTCCCTCCCTCCTCCCTCATGTTCGGCTTAGTGATTGACTCTGATATGTTTGTGAATGTACATCATGTGCATTAGGGTGTTTTCATCTTTCCCCCTCCCGTCACCTTCAGTTAGGTCTCCTTCTTTGTTCATCTAAGTTTTCTCCTTCTTCATCTAGAGTCCCTCTTATGACCCACTTTCTCCCTAGATTCTACATATTAGGGAGATCATCTGAATTTTTACTCTTTGTGACTGGCTAATCTCACTTAACATAATGTTTACCAGTTCCATCCATTTCCCTGCAAATAACGTGATTTTGTTCTTCTTTATGGCTGAGTACAATTCCATTGAGTACATATCCCATAGTTTTGTAATCCATTCATCTGTTGATGGACATCTTGGCTGCTTCCATAGTTTGGCTATTGTGAATTGAGCCACTATAAACATAGATACACTGAATTTTGGAGGTGTGATGCATCAGGTTGGGGCCCATCCTATTCCTACTCTGTATCCTTGTTCTTATTAGATAGAAGAAAGCTACAA
The DNA here is from genome assembly GCA_004027655.1 of Graphiurus murinus. Classification (NCBI taxonomy): domain Eukaryota; kingdom Metazoa; phylum Chordata; class Mammalia; order Rodentia; family Gliridae; genus Graphiurus; species Graphiurus murinus. The sequence goes on along the minus strand of PVLC010010614.1, from coordinate 38,277 downwards.
TAACAGTGTCTTAAATGCAGCCAGACCAGGACCAACTTCATGGAGCAGTTCCTGAGTTCCCAGTGAGATCTGCAGAAAAGGCTTGCCTATCCTTAACCCTTTGCTGTTCCATGTACATTTAAAAATCTGTTTGTTAGATTGTAGAAAGCAAATAACAAGCATTATGATTTTTATCACCATTGCATAGAATCTGTAGATTTGAAAAGAACCAACATCTTTAAAATTCTGAGTTTTCTGACCAGGCACAATGGCGCACGTCTGTAATCCCAGTACTGGGGAGGCTGCGACAGGAGGATCACAGGTTTGAGGACTGTCTCAGCAACCTCTCGAGTCTCTCAATAACTCAGTGAGACCCTGTTTTAAAATAAAAAATAAAATATGACTAGGGTTGCAGTACAGAGATAGAAAGGCCCTAGGTTCAATCCCCAGTACAAAAAAAAAGTGTTGTCTTCTGATTCATTTTGATAAACTTTAATTTTTCCTTTTATTTTAGTGATCAATTTCTCTAAACAAAATCTTGTGAACATTCTCAATGGAGATTTTTCGTGGTACTAAGGATTGAACCCAGGGGAATTTTACCTCTGAGCTACATCCCCGGCCCTATTTTATATTTTATTTGGAAACAGGATCTTACTAAGTTGTGGAGGGCCTCATTAAGTTGCTGAGGCTGACCTCAAACCTGCAATCCTCCTGTCTTAGCCTCCCAAGTACTGGGATTACAGGTGTGAGCCACCACATCTGGCTGGAGTCTTACTGTTTAGAGTATGCCAGTATCAGATAACAAGTTGGTGTAAACACCTTTTTCTATTCCCTAGAAAAGTTTAAGATTGAGAGTTACTCCTTTCTTAATTGTTTGATTGAACTAATCAGAGACATAATCTGAATATGGAATTTTCTTTATTGGATGGTTTTTATTTATAAACTAATTTTATAGTTCTTTATATACAAAGTTTGTCTATTCTTTATCATGTAAGTTGTGACAAATTGTCCTTGTATAGGGATTTTCTGTTTAACCTAAATTTTCTTTTGGGGGCATAAAGATATTTATAATATCAACTTATTATCATTTTAATGTCTACAAGACTTTGAAAATTTGTGTTGTCCCTCATTTTTCAAGAAAATGTCACCAGAGGTTTCCCAGTTTCTTTAGGCTTTTAAATAAAACCAACTTTGGCTTTATTAATCCTCTGTAATGGGTATTTGTTTTCTATCTCAAATTTTTTCTTCTTTATTAATTTCTTTGTACTTTCATTGGGTTTATCTTGTTATCCCTTTTCTAACATATTGCAATGACTCTTTAGCTCATTAGCAGTAAGATTTTCACCAGGAACTAAAATATGCATTTCATGCTCTAAAACCCCCTCAAAGCACTACATCTGTTGCACACTCCATGTTTTGATAGGCAATATTTTTCCATGACTAATTTCTACAGTGAGTACAAATTTATTTGAGAACATTATATTTACATAATTTCAAACTATCACACTATGGATTATTTATCAATTACAAAGTGAGAAAAGTGCCTGATGTCCCACTTAACCTAGTGATCAAACTTGCATCATCAAAAATGCGATAAACACATTATGTGTCTCCTGATGAGAGGCAGTGGGAAACATACAATATTAACTGTGTAGTTTTCTCACCAAAAAGACTGAACCTAAACCTGATAATGAGGAAACAATCAGGGATGGGGTTTTCTGTAAGAAAACTAACCTGGACTCTTTGGAAATGTTGACATCCCGAGAGATGATAAAAGAAAGAAAAAAGAAAATGATTATTCTAAATTAAAGGAGCTAAAGAAATATGAAAACTAAAACATAAATGATCTTTATTTAATTGGATCCTGAATGCAAAATCAAACAAAAGTTGCTATGAAGGATATTATTGGGACAAATGGAGAAATTTGAATAGAATCTGTATTCAATAATATGTATCTGTTAAATCTCTTGATGTCATAATGATAATGTTTTTCTTCTATAGGGAAATATCTTTGTTTTTATAGCATATGGAGTGAAGTATTACGGTTTCAGCAATTTATTTTTAAATGGGTCAGAGAATACACACACACACACACACACACACACACACACACACACACACACAGAAAAATAACCAATATGGCAAAATGCTAACAATTCATTAATCAAGTAAAGAATATTCAAGTGTCTTTGTATCAGTTCAAATTCTCTATAGTTTTGAAATTTTTCAAAACAAAAAGTTGGAAGAAGTATTTTGTGAATTCTCATTTGAACCCATGGGCTATTTAGAAGAGAAACTTTTAACATTTAATTACAAAGTACTTCTAATAATCATTTTGTTACTGATTTCTAAAATATTTTCCTTTTAATTAGAAAACATATTTTCCAAGACTCTAGGTTCTTTTGAAATTTGCTGGGACTTACTTTTGTTTGTTTGTTTGTTTATTTATTTATTTATTTATTTATTTATTTTGCGGTACTGGGGATTGAACTCAGGGGTGTTCTACCTCCGAGCTGTACCCCCAGCCCTATTTTTTATTCTTTATTTTGAAACCAAGTCTCACTGAGTTGCGGAGTGCCTCACTAGGTAGCTGAGGCTGGCCGCGAACCCGGATCCTCCGGTCTCAGCCTCCTGAATGCTGGGATTACAAGCGTGCGTCACCACGCCCAGCTGGGACTTACTTTTGTTAAACCAGTATATAATCAATCTTTGTCAATATTCTGTGTACACTATAAAAAAGTATATTCTGCAGGTGTCGGATGAAATATTTTATATGTATCAATCAGGTCAAATTTGTTAGCAGTTTCATTCCATTCTTCTTTTCTTACTGATTTTTTTTATCTGGTACTTTTATCAGTTATTTGGGGAAGATAGTCTAATCTCCCAATCTGATTATGAAAATTATCTGTTTCTTCTTGTAGTGCTGTTAATTTTGCTTTGTATATTTAAGGCCATGTTATTTGCACACCAACTTAAAATTATAACATCCTGGAGATTTTGATATTTATTATTACAAAATTTTTTTCTTTAAAGGCTGTTTAGTCTGCTACAAATATAGCTACAACAGATTTCTTTTTGTTTGTATTTGAACAGTACATATCCTACTGTCGCTTCACTTTTAACTGTCTGTATCCTTTTGCTTCAAATGGGTTTCTTGCAAACATAATTTATTTGGGTTTTACTTTTTTAGTCTATTTATTTCAGTCTAGCAGTGTCTATGTATTTAAATGCAATTTCTAAATCCACAAGATATTATTGTTTCATGCCATCAAAGTCAGCTTACAGTCAGTCATGTGTATTTTCTTAGTTGTTCATTTTTTTCCTGCCTCTTTAATATTTGATCTTGGGTCATTTTATTCTCTCTTTTCTTAGCATCATGTAACATCTGTTTGCTCATACACAGCTCTCAATTTTTGCCTGAAGTACTATTTATTTTGCATGTATTTTTGAGTAATATTCACACTAAATATGGAATTCTAAGTTGATGGTCATTTATTTCTAGTATATTGGATATATTAGTCTTCTATTTGCCTTCCAATGTTGCTGTTGAGAAGTCAGCTGTCTGCCATTTTTTAAAAGTATTTTTCCTCTGGTTTCCTTTAAAATTTTGTCTTTTCCTTTGGCTTTATCCAGTTTAACAATGATCTTTCTGCACCAGCTTCAATGCATATAGTGTTCTGTACTTCTGTTTTCTCTTTTTTGGAATAAATAAAATAGAAGAATAAAATAGTGAATAAAATAATTTAGGCCTTCTAATTCTATTTTTTCTATCTCACTATTTTGTGGTTTCCTCTCTTAGATTTCTGAGTGTCTTATTCTAGATAATTTATTGTGAACTTTCTTCCCATCCACTTATTCTCTCTTGAGCTGCTGATAAAGCTGTCAATTGATTTTTTAAATTTTATTTCATTTTCCACCTCTGGAAATTTTATTTTTTCATATTGACTTTGCCATATTTTACAGATGTCTGTTTCTTGCTTAAAATTTCATGCTTGGATTTTATGTCCTTCAATACAGTAAGCAGCGATTTTACAGTTTGCAAGGAACAATTCTGTATCTATTTGTCCAGATGTGATCTTTTTCTCTTATCTGCTGTTTCTAATTGTTCTAAGTTGTACTGTTTTGTTTTCTCGCATTCCTGGTTATATTTGATTGTGTTCTGGATATTGTGTTTGAAAAATTATTTGCATAGATTATTTGTCATGCTACTTTCTTCTGGAGAGGGCTTCCTTTGGCTTCTGCTAGGTCTTAGAGGTATGAGTACACTAGGACCACCTTTATCCAAGGTCAAAACTTGGGATTCTCAGGGGCTGCGATGACGGAAAAACCAAGTTGCAGACTCTGTTAATGGCTCATTTACTTCCTTTTCATTCTTCTTCAAAGGGTACAACTTTCAAGATCTCAGTAAGAGAAGTAGTGCTTTACATGCCCCCCATATTTGGGATGTCAACTTTTACCTCCTAGTCCAATGAATCTCCTAAAGGTGCATCTCAATGGTTCCTTCCAACTCAGAAAAAGCCCATAGGACAAAAGCTACTTGGAGAACTTTTCTTCACTTTTTAGATTTCTTTCCTCTTTAGTGACCATCTTATAAATATTTGATGATTTTTTAAGAAGATGCTTCATATTTTTTGTGAAAATTAGTAATCTCTTGTCAATCAGATTCAAGTACATCTGTTATAAACAGGATTGTGTCCTCCTGAAGTTCCATGTTAAATCTCCAACTCCCAATGAAATTATATTTGGAGATAGGACCTATAAAGAGGTAATTAAGGTTAAATGAGGTTATAAGGGTTGGCCTTTATCCAGTGTGACTGATGTCCTTATAAAAAGATGTATGCACAGACAGAAAATGCCATCCAATGATACAGTGAGAAGACATGTATGTGCAAGGTAGGAAAAGAGTCCTCAGAAGAAAGTCAATCTTGCTGGCATGTTGATCTTGGACTTTCAGCCTCTAGGACTGTAAGTAACAAATTCCTGTTTTTCTGTGGTATTTCCTTATGGCAGGTCTCATTCACCAACCTTCTATACTCTATTCTGTGATGCTGGGCCTGAGATCGTGCAAACCCATTTCTGCTTTTCAAGCTGGCTACCTATTGGGCTCTGCCAATGGGGGCACTAGAAGAGATTAGAAGGCAGGAGAAAGAAGGTAGGAAGGACATTCTCCTTCCTGTTCCAGAGAGCATCACACCAGAAACATGGCTTCTTGGCAGTGGCTTTCCTTCCCATTGTTTCCTATAGCAGCTAAATATAATTTGCAGTTCTCCCATATTCCAGACCAATGTAACTGCCACCTTTACCCAACACCTCGTCCTCTCCTCCACCAAACGCCTCTACTGCTGCCTGATACCACCTCCTTGGAGGTGTCAGTCCCAGCCAAATGGGACCCTCCTTTAAGCTTCTATCTTTAAAAACTCCAACTTCTTTCCTAGGTTCCCTAGCCCCAGGAAGAGTGGCAGCTGTCCCCAAAAGGTGTGACCTCCCATACCTTAGTGTTCTTTTTTTGTTCTTTTAGTTCCTTAGTTAGCATCTTTGTACCTAGTTAACGATTTGTTATATTAAATGATCTTTGTTAAACCGAGTGGCTTGTCTTCTTACTAGATTTTGATTGATTCACATTCCATTCAGCTTTTTTTTCTGTCTTCAGTGGGAGTGTTAATCTAAATTACTATTTTCCTGTTACCAGAATTGGAAGCTCTCCAAAATGTTATAATTATGTTGCACCAACAATGGGTGCACTGATCCGTGGCATTACCAGTAAGACCAAACCATGCAGTCTTTTCTCTTGCCCCCAGGTAGATGGTGGAGAGGTTGGCTTTCTTTAATGCATCATTCACCCATTTCAAGGCAGGGGAGTCTTTCAGCTCTGTTAGAAGAGATGTACACCTCTGGTCTCACAGGAGCCATGGCCCTTTCAAACTGGAGAGATGTATAGGTAGCCTAGCCTGTGTTTTGAGAGTTCATGAAAGACAGCTGACATTATGACTCAACCCCAGGCATCACTAGCACTAGTGTCACAGTCTTTGCCACCTCATTATGGAGTTTGACTCAGGCTACAGATGGTAGCCACTGAACACCTTGGCTCCTGGGACTCATGGTGATATCTACGGAGAGGATCTTGACCACTGTCTGGTCGGATTTCCTCCATTCCTACATGAAGACACTGAATTCAGAGGTCTCCTGGCCCAGTGAGTTGGAAATGAAAAGTAGGACCCAGAGTTCCCAACTCCGTGCCAGTTCTCCATTCACTCTTGGCTTCCATTTCTTGTATGCTCACATGCACACTCCCTCCCTATTGTCTACATTTTCTTTTTTCTCCTGTCAACTCTTCCAGTCCTTGATCTCCCCTCATCTCTAATATGTATTATGCTCCAGCTAAGCATCAGCATTCATACTTCCCTGAGCATAGTATTGATTCCTGTTTCCTCTGGTCCTTTGTCGCCATTGTTCCCCCCACCTAGGATTTCCTTCCCTCTAATCTAACCACGTTCAGGCATCTCTGCTATGCATCCTTCCTGAGAACACAAGGCTGGAAAGAATCTTTCCATTCCCTGTGCTGCTAAGACATTCAGTATTTCTATTAGACCATCCATTAGTTCTGCCCTCTGTATTATAGTGGTTTGTGCTCATTTTTTTCTATGTAACATTATAATCCACTTGCATGTGAAGATGCTTTCATCTTTGACCTTCCTCAGTGCCCATTATAGAAGCATCAATATAACAATTTAGCAGTAATTGAGTATTTACTGTGTGTTAAGCTCCATGTTTAAAGTTTTACATGGATTGGCTCATTTATTTCTCCCAATAACACTGTGAAGGAACTACCATTTTTTTGTTCTCGCTTTTCACATGAAGAACTTGAGACCCAGAGAGATTAAGAAACTTACCTAAGATAACATAGCTGAAGAGTCAGTTGCAGGGCTTCTGAAGCCAGAGTTTAAGGTCTTATCTACAATGCTAATGTGACACTTCTTTCTAGAGATCATCCAGGGATTGAACTTTATTTCACTGTTGTTAAATACTGAAAAGACAATTTTTATTTAAATAACAATTAAGTGCTTGAATCTATAAGATTAATTGTCCTCTGAGAAAGGACACAAAAAGGAAACACTAAATAAAAGGTTAAGATCTCAGATTTTTCTTAGTAAAATTTAAATGAATTTCTTCAAATTATTTAAACTTGAAAATATGGAGATTAGTATGGAGGTTCCTCAAAAAGAGTAGCAAGGGAACCACCATATAATCCAACTCCTCGGTATGTTTCCAAAAGAATTAAAGTCAGAATAGTGTAGTCATACATGCATATCCATGTTTATAGTGGCACAATTCATAATAACCAAATTATGGAACCAACTTAGCTGTCCATCAAGAGATGAATGGATCAAGAAAATGCGGCATATACATACACATAGGGGTTTTTACTCAGCCATAAAGAACAAAATTACGTCATTTGCAGGGAAATGGATGGAACTGGAGAATATGATGCTAAGTGAGTCTCAGAAAGTCAAGGGTCATATGCTTTCTCTCATATGTGGAAGCCAGAGAAAGAAAATAGGAAAGCCAAGGGACTTCAGATAAAGGAGGAGAGAGACCAGTAGAAAAGTGTAACAGGATGGGGAAGGGAGATGGGGAGAGGAAAAAAAGGAGGATTGAAGACGGAAACAGTTCAAATAATGCTATAGCAATATATAAAGGTATCATTAACCAATCTCACTAACATGTATGGGGAGAAAGGTGGGGGGAGCGAAATGGGGGGAGGAAGGAAACACACCCAGTGTTGTGTGCATATATGCGCGCATCACTTTGACTTTCACTAGGATGTATAGTCACAAGGCACTAATAACAGTTTTAGAAAATAATAATTGTAAAAAAGGTTTATGACTGATAATAAAAAAACCTTATACATAATTTAAGGGTTAAAGTCTAAGTCCTCTCTCAGAAAAGAATGATTTTGTAAAGCATAATGTGGTTTATGAAATCTTTAAAATCCCTGGAAGGAAAGAGAAAACTATGGGTCATTATTATTCCTTGGTTTAAATTTTATGAGAGCTCTCTTGGGTTAATAAGGGCTGGAGTTACCTCAGGAGTCTGCCATTCTGGGGTGGGTTTGGGCTTACTCTGCTTTGTTTCTGTGTCCTCAATTGGGACAAAGCTAACTACAGCCATGTCAACTCTGTGGGATCCTAAAGATTATTACAGGGTGATATTTCCTCCCAGTGATCCCCCAAGCCATGAGCTACGTGAGATTTTAAGTACAAAGATGTATAACCAACCACTCCTCAGAACAGGGCCTTCTGAAACATTTGGCCTGAAGCAAAGAGACCCGAAGAGTTAGGTCACAGTTGGCCAGAGTTACGATTGTATTTTACTTGGAGAAAGTACAGGAAATAAGTGATGGTTAGTGGCAAGGTCGAACATAGCTCTGGGTTCATCCGAGAGAAGATGTGGTGAACTGTTAAGCCGAAGAAAGTTTTGGCCTCAGACAGACCCCAGATCATTCCTCCAGACCCACTGTTTAATCACTTGGTAACATTGACTAAGTCCCCTAGACTCTAAGTTGCACTTTCCTCCTGTGTCTAATGGGGATAGCGATACACATCTTAAAAGGTTGTTATGATGGCCTAACAGCATTCCTGGGCTTCCCAAACTCCAGGTATTCATATATCACTGTATCACTCAGGGCAATTCCAAGGAAAGTTTTGTAAATGGATCTGTTACAAAAGTGTGGACAGGGTTCAAGGAAAGCAGCTAGGACAGTTGAGGACCCAAATCTAGAGATTGTAGGGAGCTGTTACCCGACCAGACCTGAAGGGGGCAAGAAGGGAAAGCATGGACAGAACTGGGAAACTGTGTGGAGAAGGTCCATGGCCATCAGAGAAGGATCCAGTCCATCTGCAAGGACGTGGCCAGAGAGGAAGCAGCAGGCTTAACAAGCGCCTGAGCCTTACTCTTCTCCTGTCTCCCATCTCCTGCTAGGGCTCCTCACTGGGAGAGAAAAGGCAGAAGCAAGGGAGCCTCTGACGCAGTCCACATGGTCAGCTCCTGGTACAGGGCAGGGGGGGGGTGAGAATGGGAGTGTGGGGAGGGTTATTGGAACTCCTCCAGCAAACTGCCTTGAGGAGTGTTTGTCCCTTTCCCCTTTAAAATAAACCTCTCTTTCATTAACGGAATAAATTCACTTTTAAAAGGAGACTCCTTAAACCACATCCTAAACAATGACATGCACAAAAATCACAGGTTGGATATGTTAGGTATTTTTTTTTAAGTACTGGAGATTGAACCCAGGGGCATTCTACATCTGAGATATACCCCCATCCCTTTTATTTTAAAACAGGGTCTCGCTAAATTGCTGAGGCTGGCCTCCAATCTGTGATCCTCCTGTTTCAGCTTCCCAAGTAGTGGGATTACAGGCATGCACCACCACACCCGGATGCTATTTTTGTCCTCCGTAATATACATTAAATTAATATGATACTTGGGAGTCTGAGACAGGAGGATCACAGCTTCACAGCCAGCCTCAGCTACTTAGTGAGGCTCTTTGCAACTTATTGAGATCCTGTTTCAAAATAAAGGATAAAAAATGGGGCTGGGGGTGTAGTTCAGAAGTAGGATGCCCCTGTGTTTAATCTCCAGTACCACATAAAAATTAATATGAAAATAGAAAATATGGATATATAGTATGTGTTTTGGAAAGTGTATATTCAGTTCAGGGCTGGGAACATAGTAAGTACTCAATAAAGTGGTTATTTGTGTTGTTGGAAGTTGAGATGAATGCACAGTGGCACACCATGTGCATATTCAAAGTAACATTTCCAATATATATGCTACCATTATAAACATGATCTCTATTTTCTAACTTGATATTACTAATTTATAGAAAAGAGTATATAAGGGAGTTTTGTGCATTTGTTTTGTAACCAGCCTGTCTTAATGAATTTGATTATTTGGCCCACTGATTTTTCATTAGGTTCTTTTGGTTTCTCCAGGCAAGCAAGCAAATCATCTGGGGATGATGAGAAGGTTTTCCTCTTATTGCTGTTTAACATCTTATAGTGTAACATCTAAAACCTACAGGGTAATGGAGAACAACAATGGAATGACAATGGTGACTTCAGGAATTCTTTGTTTCTTCCTTTTTTCAAGTGGAAACATTTCTAGCTTTTATCGTTCTTTTTTGTTGTTGTTGGTAACATTAAACATTAAACATGATGTTGGCTGTTGGTTTATGAGAGATATTCTTTATCTTGTTAAGGAATGTCTTTATATCCCTAGTTGACTAAGAATTATTATCAGAATGGGCATTATGTCTTATCGAATGCCTTTTAAACATCTATTGAGACCTTACATTCCTGGAATAAATCTTGCTAGATTATGATGTATAATTCTTTTAGTATATTTTTCTACAACAGTTAGATCTTGGTTAAATAAAATGAAAGTGTGTGTGCCTAAAAGTCATGCTCCTGATTTTGACAGACTAAAAAAGTACATAAAATTAAAATATATATTATTTAGTCAGAAAAGTCTATTTGTGAACCAGTATGTTGTACATACAATAATGTTTAAAATAGCATTGTATGAGCCAGGCGTGGTGGTGCATGCTTGTAATCCCAGTTCTTGGGATGCTGAGACTGGAAGATCCGGGTTCGAGGCCAGCCTCAGCTACTTAGTGAGGCCCTCCGCAACTTAGTGAGACTTATTGAGACCTTGTTTAAAAATAAATAATAAAAAAATAGGACTGAGGGTGTAGCTTGGAGGTGGAATGCCCCTGAGTTCAATCCCCAGCGCTGCCAAAAAAAAAAAAAAAAAAAAAAAAAAAAAAAAGCATTGTATGAGAAATAGCTGTATTACAGGTTCTCAACAAAATGGAAACATCTCTCAATAGTCTTCAGATTACTGAGTCTTTTACCTCCAGCACCTTACTAGTTTCTCAAAGAACAGAAGGACCCAAAGTTGGAAGCTTCTGATCCTGGCTGCCCTTGCCCTTTCAGGATTCAATTTCAGATGGAGATTAATTTTGGTCTTGCAGATCTTCCTGTTTTTCTGAAAGTATGTCCACTCTGAACTGGGAGTCAGTAAGTTTATCCCCGTATGAGCAAGGTCAATTAACTAAGCAACAAACACACCAAAAGAGAACATGGGAGAGTTGTATGTGTGTCTCGGAGTGGGGGGATGGCACATGGATAGGCGTGAATGGGATGCGCTCCATGTTTGCAATTTGCATACATCTGGACCACCTTCTGATCTGTCTTAGCTCAGCATGCATTCAGAAGAAACATCACTCCAGTGATCTAAAGTAATTGAAAAATTTTCAAATTTTTACTCTAGTATCCACCAAATGCACAGAAGGGATTCCGTTTGTAGCATCCAAGTTCCACTTCCCTTGTCTTTCCCAAAGTCCCACTGCATCCATCCCAAACCAATAGGCGCCCTTTTTTCTTGCACTGTCTCTCAGAAGGTCCCCAGGCTGTCTCTTTAACCCAGCCTGACCTGGTCTTTGCCTCATTACATCTTCTAGATCTATTCTTTTTTCTTCTTTGACGTTCCTGACTCTCTACCCTTCCCATTGCAAACCAATGGAGCTCTTTTTTTTTTTTTTTTTTTTTTTTTGAGGTACTGGGGATTGAACTCAGAGGCATTCTACCTTCGAGCTATACCCCCAGCTCTATTTTTATTCTTTATTTTGAAGCCAGGTCTCACTAAGTTGCGGAGTGCCTCACTAGGTAGCTGAGGCTGGCCACGAACCCGGATCCTCTGGTCTCAGCCTCCCAAATGCTGGGATTACAAGCGTGCGCCACCATGCCCGGCTCCAATGGAGCTCTTTTTAATGAACCATTCACCCATTTCCAAGATCTGCTTGTTGAGGCCTAAGAACTATTGGGGAAAAGGCAAAATTCTTAGTGGGAAGGTTTTCTATGTTATTTTGTTTTGTTTTCCTATAATACATGCAGGGGAAAAAACATCCCCAAACTTTTGCTGGCCCAGGACTTTAATCCTCCTCCTCTGGCGAACATTTCAACATGTTCTAATTTAATCAGTTTGAAATCTCCCCACCCCCACAGATTATAAAACTGCCAATGAACAACAAAGAGGTCAAAAGCAGGGGGACCTAGGTACTCCAGCACCCGGGAATGAAATGCTACGAGTAATGATGTTTTGAGTCTGTTGGCAAAATCATGGTCACAAAAAGTGCCGTCTCTTCTACTTGGCTGGTTCCCTCAAAGATAGTTTCCCTAAAAGTATTACTAAGGTCTCAAGAAAAAGGTACAGGAAGAACAAGGCACATTCAAGCTGCCTTTCTGTATCTTAAAGCTGGAGGGTTTTCAAGGGCTGAGATGCATCTAGAAGGTGGAGGAGGGCCCTGCTGGCCCTGGGCACTTTGTGTCCTGGCTCTTGCCCTCTGGCCACCCCTTTTAGTCTCTAAAATCCAAAGGCTCCCTCCAGTAGAGCGAAGAGCCTATTTTTAAAGACCAGGCATACTCTGAATGAATAATGACTTCTCTTTTTCTCCACCCTGTGCCAATCAGTGACTCATCAACCATTTTCTAAATGACTATGTTTTCATTCCCTGGTTTCCTTCACAGTGCGATATTAGAGAAGATTAAATACAACCCCTAGCTGCCTCCCTCTGCTTTTCTACATCTTGGTTTAGAGATGTTCATGTCCCAAAAATAGAAATGTTGCATTGAATACTCATCATTTAGTGACAAGGGAAAACACACGCACAGATACACACACACACAGACTCGCACAGACTGAAGTGTTAGGGAAAGGTCTGTATGAATTCCAGGAAGAGAATGGGTGAAAAGAAAAGGCAGATAGTTGGGTGCAGCAGCACATGCCTGGAATTGCAGTACTGGGGAGGCTGAGACAGGAGGATCACAGGTTGGAGGCCAGGTTCAGCAAATTAGCAAAACCCTGTTTCAAAAAGTCCTGGAGGGGGGTGTAGCTCAGAATCAAAATACCCCTGGGTTCAATCCCCAGTACCAAAAGAAGAAGAAAAAGGAAAAAAGAAAAGATGGAATCTTTACGAAATTATGAAAAATGTGGTGCCTCCGCTGGACCCTTTTACCTACCTGTCACCCCGTGGCCTCCAGGATAATGCCCTTTGGTCAGGACCTCAATCACATTTTGTATAGTCACTTTCTAATTTCATGCTATTCTCTTACTGTCAAATATGAGTCTTTCTTTATAAGCACTTCAGCTTTCTCCCATGCCCACTAGGCACCTTTCCCTGCTACCTGGCGATAGCTTTTCTAGTTCTCTGTGGTCCCTTTGGCAGCCGCGGGGACAACTATTTCTCTGCTAGGGCTTCTCCTCCTAATACTGCTCTTGGACATTGCAGTTTGCAGCATGAGGCTTCCCCTTTCTCCCAAGGACAGATTGTTGGGAAGTCGAACATAAACCCACTACCATGTCTGAGATAATCACACTTCACCTATCCTGCTGTCAATGGGCCTGTGGTCTTATTTTTGGCAAAAATCCCCAAACCCAATACCAAACCTTATCTGTTCCTCCCATGCTGTGCCAGAGATCTGCTAATTTGTCCTTGGCCACCGTGATTCCCCCAGCTCTGTGGCCTAGGAGCTTCATGTATGTGGACTGCATGGACAGGGTTCCCCATTTCAACCTTCCACCTAGGTTCAAACAGTGGAGACTCTACAAGAGAGATCTTGGGTGAGGAGAGGGGTTGGAAGGACAGTGAGGACCAGAATTTAATCTTCTCAGTTCCTTCTTTGAGCTGATTCTGTCTCTTGACCCGAGGCCACTACTTTTTCAAGGAATCCTGTCTCCCCACCTCTCTCTCTTTCTGGAAATGTCTCTATCTCTTTGGGACCAGCTGGCTGCTGTGCACTCCGCTCTACACTGTCTCTACTCGCTACCATTGCGCAATTAGTCACTTGGTAAATGAAGGCTCTTTAAATCATCCTCATTGGAATGTGCTGTCCGTTTCCTTTTGGGACTCTGCCTGGCCCTCCCTTCCTCTCTCTTCTATCTCCACCTCGTCCCCTGACCCTACTCTGTGCTGATTTTCCTCTCACCTTCTGTACACCTTCCGGCTTCCTTGGTCTTCTAGTGTGAAGCATGCTGGACCTTCTGAGATATCTGTTGACCCTTGGAATTTGGAAGCCAAGGGGCTACAGTGACAGCAGTAAGCATCTCTTGAGCCAGAAACACAGCCTCCCAGAAGTCTTCAGACTTGTGGTCCAAGTGTGATGTATATAAACTCCAGATGGCTCACACATAGTTGCTGCAAAGAAATGATGCAAATTAATATGGCTCAAGCTCTCCACATTACATGTCCTGAGCCTGCAGGGGTTCCAACTCTGCGAATCATTCTCAGATCATCTGAGGCTACAGTAATCTCTACAGCAGCCGAATCTCAATAATCATAATAACCATAACTATAATCATCATAATGGCTATCAATTACTGAGTGCCACCTCTGAACCAGGCACCGTGCCTGGTGTTTTTCCTCAGTAAGCCAAGTGGAAGTTTCCACCTTATTCTTATGGGTCGCCTCGCCATAATATTTGGAAAAGGAATGTAGGGAATCCCAGTCCATTACCAAGTTGTCCCCAGCATGGCTCCACTTTGGAGTCATGTCTTACTTCCCCCTCCACCAGGGGCAGCTGTCAACTTCACTGTGGGTGGAGGCCTGGACCTCCCAGAGGACCTTGCCTTCAGTGAATTGCTGCTCCCTCTGCAAGGACCTCTGGGAACTTTGGGAAGTGATTGGGAGACCCTGCTATCGCTTTCATGTCCAACACAGCTAGACTGTTGGCTGCTGGGGGGGATATCTATCTGATTATGCTGCATGGGTGAGGTGCATCAAAGGGGAAAACCACATGTGAAGGAAAGAATGTAAAACCACAAGAACCCTTGAGGAATTCAGCTGCCTTCGAGGCCTCTTAGAGGTGCATCCTAGTTCCTGTCTTGATTCCCCTCCTTCTCCTACTTGGCTTTCCTCTGCAGAAGTCCCACCTGATTCCACCGCTGCCTCTCCTTTCTGGCAAGTGTTCATCTACTTGGTGCTGTTCTTGCTCTGGGGTGCACCCCTCTTTCTCCAGAAGGACCTTTCCCCCAGTGTGAGTTAGTCTCCAAGGCCCTCTTTCAGAGTGTACTTTGGACCTCACATGAACACAATGAGTTCTTCTGTTTATTTTTTCCTTTCAAGTCGCTCAGCCTTGGGCCTGTGGGAATGGGCTCTTTAATGGCCACCGTTTAGCTATACAAAGTCCCAGTTAGGTGTAGAAATAACCACTTAAAAGAGACATTCCATTGTTTAGCCAGGGTCCCTCTTCTGCCCAATCTCTGTCTGGAAGGGAGGTTGGCTTCATTCTTCCAGTTCCCTATGCCTTAGCTCTAGACTCTCAGTCTTCTGGAGTGGCTGAGGTTCTTTTCCCACATTCTTTGCCCTGGCAGATAGGCCATCAGTCTTGGAACCTTGGGATTGACCTTTTTTCCTTTTCTCTGTTTTTCACTTCTATATCACATCCATCACCAAGTCCTGGTGATGTTATCTCCTCGGCTAATTCTGGACCACATCTACCTGTCATCATTCCTTCCCCCTCCATTATCTTCAGGTTGGCTGCCAGTCCCTTCTGTCACCCTTCCTATCCCTTAGCTGCCACTGTATTTCCTTATCACTATTCATCAATGGTCAAGCCTATTCCAACTTAACTGTAGACTCCATAAGGGCAGGAATTCTGTCCATTTGTTTCACTGTTGTATCCCTTGTACCCAGCACAGTGCCTGGAAGATAATAGGAACCCAATACTTATTTGTTGAATGAATAAGTTGTTGAGTCCAAGTCATATATCACGGAGGCTAGGAGATAAGGCCTCTAGCACTGTCTTGCATATAGCAAGCTGTCATGGGATACTCATTAGATAAATGAATATTTCTTTTGCTCAATGCCTTGTAGCTAATTAGTGGACATTCTTAAATCAAGTCTTCTTGCTTCGTTTGATTCAAAATCTTGGCTGCACATTAGAAACACCCAGGGAGTTTTAAAAATCCCCATGCCCAGGCTGTACACTAGACCCAATTAAACTAGAACTTCTTGGTGGGGGTAGAAGTGGGGGCCAAGTGTCATTATTTTTTAAAGTTCCCCAGATGATTCTGATGTGCAGCCAAGGTTGAGAACCACATTAAATCCTGAAATAGGGTCAAGGTAATCATATACTCCTCATACTGCATTTAATAAGGAAAAGCTTGACAAAAACTCAAAACCTTACCAAGCGAATGAAACATTGAATTTACATTGTCAACAAATAATGATGTATGGGAGAAAGGGAATATGTATCATGTTGGGTGGGGACCACGCTATGGTAAGAACCAGCACGTTAATCTCCTGAAGTGAACACTGAAGGCAGAGAAATAGTTTTGTAAGGTGTGTGTAAGCACTAGAAGAAAATTAGTACTGGAAATTTATTTGAGACTGGTTACTAAGAAGCTATTACCTAATAATCCTCTTAGACCACAGAAGAGCGACTCTGGGGATTTGAGATGGATTCTTTGTCTGCGTCATCTAAAATGCGCAAATCTCCAGCTGTATTTACTAAGGAAACTCTTTTAGACAATGATGGATAAAAAGCCAGAGGACTCATTTTTCCCCCAGAAAAACATCACATTGGATAGCAGCAGTAGTTGGTGGTTCATTTCATCCCAGAATTGCCAGGCCTTTTAGTTGAAGCTTGTTTTCAGAAATGGCATTTGTAAAGCTGAGAATTATGGCTTGAAAGAGTAGAAAAGAAAAGAAAGGATGGTGGCTTGTCCAGAGAACACTTTAAAATCACTGAAATCTCTGGGAGAGAATGCTGTATTCAAGGTTCCCAGCTTTGAATCCCAGGCCCCACCTCTTGGAAAATGCCCTAACCATGAAGGGCTAATTTCATACAATTAGAACTCTTTACAATGACAACTTCTTAAATACATTGTAGGCTTTCTTAAAATACAGGAACAGCAAAGTAAATCACCATCCAGTAACACTGGATTGGATTTGCTTTAGTCCATTTGCAACATATATAATAAATAGATACTAGTGTTACTATATAAGGTACTTGAGTTAGGTATTATAACTCAATGCATGCTTAACTAAAACACCTTCTTTACATGGTCAATACTTCTATTTATAAGGAATTGCCCAGAGGGATTTTGCAGAGCTATAAAGATACATGTTAGTTCTAGGTTTTAGCCATTCAGTTAGCATATGTAGGAGAATAAGACTGAGCAGGAAGAGAGAGCATACTGATTTGGGGACTTTACTAAGATGGAATCCGAAGGTTTTGTTTGTTTTGTTTTTGAGGGGGGCAAACCTAAGTGATTATAAAGCTGAGGGAATTGCTCCAAATGGAAACTTGAATTAGGTTCCTCCCAGATCACCCAGTTCTCTGTGTTTGCCTTCATCTTCTATATTGCTTTATACTTGAGTGTAGACATAATCTACAATGTGCATTTCATGTGATTTAACATTAAAAAATAAAGCAGCATGAGAGAATTCAGCTTGGATTGATGTTAAATACAAGTGGTCGGAAATAATCTTAGAATTCAAAGGGTCATTTAGTTCAATTCCTTCCCTCAGGTTTTTTTTTTCTTGGGTACTGGGGATTGAACTAGGGGGCATTCTACCTCCGAGCTACACCCCTAGTCCTATTTTTTATTCTTTACTTTGAAACAGAGTCTCACTAAGTTTGCACAGGGTCTCACTAAGTAGCTGAGGCTGGCCGCGAACCCAGATCCTCCTGTCTCAGCCTCCTAAGTACTAGGTTTACAAGCGTGCTCCACCATGTCCCTCAGGTATTTGAATATTAACTATCAGGATCTTAAATTTGGGGATATGTCACTGGAAAAGATCTTCAGGACTACAGAATCAATAAACTCAGTTCAGGGTTTCTGTAATCAAGAGACTTGAATTGTTTGTTCATTTCCCAGTGGTCTGAGTCTTTTTTCCTATTATCATGTTGAAATATCTGGAGCTGGGAATGTTATAAAGAAAATAGGTTTATTTAGCTCACAGTTTTAGCAGTTGAACATCCAAAATGGATGGCTCCATTGATTTGGTCTCTAGTGAGGCCTAATAGTGGATGACGTCATGTTGGGAGTACAAGTGAGAGGGAAAGATCACATTAACCACCTCCTACGGTGCCCTACCTCTTAAAGTCATATATATATTTTTTTTTGGGGGGGGTACTAGGGATTGAACTCAGGGGATTGATTCTACCTCTCTCCTTGCCCTCTTAATTTTTTTTTTTTTTTTTGCGGTACTGGGGATTGAACTCAGGGGCATTCTACCTCCGAGCTATACCCCCAGCCCTATTTTTTATTCTTTATTTTGAAACCGAGTCTCACTAAGTTGCGGAGTGCCTCAATAGGTAGCTGAGGCTGGCCGCGAACCCGGATCCTCCGGTCTCAGCCTCCCGAATGCTGGGATTACAAGCGTGCGCCACCACGCCCGGCTCCTCTTAATTTTTTTTGAAACAGGGTCTTGCTAAGTTGCTGAGACTGGCCTCGAACCTGTGATCCTCCTGTCTCAGCCTTCCTGGTACTGGGATTACAGGTGTGCCTCACTGCATCTGGCTACCACTACATTTTAACATTGCCACACTGAGAACCAAGCTTACAGCATATGAACACTTGAGGAACACATTGAAACCATATCCAAACTATGGTGACATCATCTCACTTTCTTTTCCTTGGTTAAGCCCAGTTCTTCTTGGTTAGTAAAAACAATAGTATAACAAGATGGGTCCTATGGCAGAGGACAGTCCCATAGGCTGGGAACACCAGTGAGGGAGTCTTTGCTCATTGGTGGCCATCTTAAGGCCATTCAATGATATAGTGGGGAAGAGTGGGTCAATGTCCTGATTTTGAATACTTTAGGGCTTATTATCCAAGCGCCTACTAATATAAGGAAAAATAAAGTTGCCTAGGCATGATACAGCTTTAAGCTCAGCATATAATAGAAGAATCACAATTATATAGATCATATGTGACTCTACAAGTCAATTATCTCAGCATTTCCATTTAATGATAACTTGAACCTCTTTGAGAGTGGCATATCATCTTTCCAGTCCCTTAAGTGCTAGAAAATCATTTTATCCTTTTTGTTTGCTGAGTGATGAAAGACCCAATCTTGAGCAAATACTGTTTAATTTTAGATTAGCAAGTAATTAAAACTCATACTATGAAATACGTATTTGTGCATTTTTTACTACTACTCACATTGTATAGGCTAAATTTGGATCTTTTCCTCTTTAAAAAGTGACATGTTTTATATTAAATTGTTTATAGAAAAAAGAAGATGATGCTGACAAATTAATTTTAGATTGACATTGTTTTGTCTGTGATTCTGGGACTGAATGTACATCAAAATCCTGTAGAAATTTAAATCTATGTTTTGACATCAAAATAGACAAATGCTGTTTTTATGACATGATGTTAATAATTCATTTTTTGTTTTTTATATATGACATATTTCTGGATTCTTGAAAAGAAATATATGAGAGGAAATTTTTGGTGCTATTATTTATGAACATAACAAATTACAATGTGAATAGTCCTTATTCCCAATAAGTACAAATGCAAAATGGATAAAAATCATTATGATGCTTTCTAAATTTAACTCTAGTTGCTGAGTTACCAGAAATGTCCTGATGTATACATAAGATTTTGATCAGTTGAATACCAATCCAGAGGAGATTATCATAATTTTCTTTTATGTTGCACATTAACTTATATTTCAATATTAAGAATCATTATGTATCTTTTCTTCTCTAGTCACCATCTGAGGGTCAAATTTAATGATTTAAATCTATTAGGCCATTATACTGGTCAGAACCAACATGGCAGCTAACCATCTTTAGTTGAATGACAATAAATTGTGTATTATAAGCAAACCCCTCAAATTTCTACTAACCTTAATTCAGACAAAGAAGTTTTCTGATGGTTTTCTCAAAGAAGGAAATATAAACTTCACGTTCTTTATGAATGGAAGAAAAATGGAGATAGACACCATGACACTGTCTTAGTGTCTATCCCAGCTGGGCATGGTGGTGGTGCACACCTGTAATCCTAGTATTTGGGAGGCTGAGACAGAGGATCTCAGATTCAAGAACAGCCTCAGCAGTGTAGTGAGACCTTGTTTCAAAACAAAAATAAATAAATAAAAAGGGATGGGGGTGTAGCTCTACGAAGGTAGAATGTCCCTGGGTTCAATCCCCAGTGGGGGAAAAAATCAAGTTCCCACTAGCACCACTAGCAGAACCTTTTGTTTCAGTGCAGATGGTGTAGCAAGTAGATGCTCTCAGAAGGAACTCACAAGGTGTGGAGGAAGCAGGAGTGGAAGGAGAAGGAGCAGAGGAAGGGTGTGGATTCAAGAGAAGGCTAACCGCAGCTTGATGCCACAGAGAGCTCTGGAGAGAGTACCACTCCAGGGTTCATTCTGCCTGGTGCCATTAACTCACTGGCTGGGGTCTGCCCTTCTGCAAGGATGTAACCTTATGGATGGCTCCTATGAGATCCAGGAAATCTTCTGGAGCAGGGTGCAGCTATGAGCAGCCAATATTCACAGCTGCGAGGCTGGGTCCAGCGACTGGGTGAAGGGAATCTGGAAGGGAGATCAACATCATCTGCTACAAACATCTTTTCTTCTCATGATCTTAAGTAGAAGAACTCACTAGGACCATCTCCTAAATATAAAACTGTTATTGAACAAATGATTGTTTAACTGTGTCTCCTCAACTGGATGCTAAGCTCCACAAGGACAGGTCTTGCTTCTGTTTCATTTGCAGATAATTCCTTAGTTCCTAGAATAGTCACAGGCACATAGTATTTGTTGATTAACATCTATGGAACAAATGAATGAGATGAAGCCAAAACCTTGGTGTCCTGAATTTTGTAACATTGCTTCGTAAGGAATTGACACTGACAGACCTGCATCTGACTACATATACAGTTGCTGATCCAAATAAGGGGTTATTTTTTTTCATTATATAAAAACTCTGAGTGGGGCGCAGTGGCATATACCTGTAATCCCAGTACTTGGGTGGCTGAGACAGGAAGATTGCTGGTTCAAGACCAGCCTTGGCAACATAGCAAGAACCTATTTCAAAATAAAAAATAAGAAGAGCTGGCAGTGTAGCTTGAAGGTAGAATGCCCTTGGGTTCAACACCCAGTACCAATAATAATAATAATAATAATAATAATAATAATAATAATAATAATAAGTGGTAGTCGTAGTAGTTGTTGTTTTGGAGTGTGTGTGTGTGTGTGTGTGTGTGTGTGTGTGTGTGTTTTGTAGGGATATTGCCAGTATGGAGCAGATGTTCTGCCTTATAATTTATATCCCAGTAGCCTTCTCTCCTATGGCTTTATTGTACTTTGTATATGACTTTCTTGCTCATGTATGACATAGTCACAGGAAGTTCCATCTCAGTCTGGAGTCTATACTCCAAGGTCAAAGAACAAGAGGGAAGAAACAAAAAGGAGCAGCATTTGTATTGGGAAAGCAAAATATGTCTAGAAATCTTTAGCAGATTTCCATGTAGATGTCCTTGTCCAGAACATGTCTGGCCAGCCCTGAATGGGGGAATGTGGAATGATGAGCAGATTGGCTGGTATTATTGCCACCTGGAACCAAATTGGGATTCCTTTAGGAAGAAAGATGAAGAGAGTTGGTAAGTGCCTGCCACTGTAGCAAAACCACATGAGGACTACGTGAGTGTTGAAAAACACATACCCATTCCCAATGACAAATAAGACAAAATTAAAGTAAACATGAAAAATAATTTTTAAAATCAATCTCTTCTTTTCTCTTTTTCTGCTTCCCTGTCTTTTATCATGGATTTCCTGGAAGTGAAGTTCTCCCCAATGTCAGTAGGTAAAAAGGAAGGAAACACTTTCAATATGTCATATGTGTGTATGTGTATATGAAGGTACTGGGGTTAAACCCAAGGACATTCTACCCTGAACTACATTCCAGCACTATTTTATTTCATTTATTTTTGTGGTACTGGGGATTGAACCCCCGGGAGTTCTACCTCTGAAGTATACCCCAACCCTATTTTATTTTGAAATAGTGTCACTCACTAAGTTGCTGAGGGCCTTGTTAGTTGCTAAGGCTGTCCTCCAACCTGAGATCCTCTTGTCTCAGCCTCCCAAGTACTGAGATTACAGGCCAGGTGCCACCGTACCCGACCCAACATGTTTGATCAAAATGAGCCTGTACTGGGGCACTTGCTTACTTACTGATTTTTTTTTCAACAGAATTGTTGGACAACTGTTTATTTTCTTCCTGTCAGTGAGTGAGATGGTCACTTTTAAGTTTTTTTTTCTCTGAAGTAAGAGATTCAGGCTCCTGCAATGTTTCTGCCAGTGTTGTCGTTACTATAGGAGACTCCTAGGTGCTATCATGCCTTATGGTGAGTCTTGCGTTTCTCCATGGAGAGGCTTTTATTATTTCCAGACTCTTATTGAATCTGGTATGAGACCATTGAGACAGGATGAGAAATAAAAATGACTACTTTGTGCACCGGGCTGTTATTCCTGGATCTTGACAATTGAGGTGAAGAAAGAAAACACCTCCAAAAAAGTAAATTAAGGAGGCACGGCTGGTTGGTTGTCTCACATTTGACCCCAGGAGTCCTATAGTTCATGTGCAAATATGAAAAGGGCCACGTAAGTAAATTTCAGTGACATTTTAGTTAAAAAATCTCTTGCTGACAAAATCACCTTTCCCATCAAGGGTCGTCTCGGTACACAATTTAAAGGTTGGCCTTTCCAGGAAAGTGCCTTTGTGCCAAGAGTTCTAAATTTCCGTTTACAGTGTTCTTTCTCTGAGTGGTTGGTCATGCTGGGTTGGAATTGGTGTGCTGACCTTTTTGTGTTTCCCATTTATCAAACTGGCTGCACTTTTGGGTTGCACTGACACTAAGTCAAATATTCTGACCCTCAATACCTACCTAAAAGCAGCAGCATCATTTTTGAGGGCAAAGTATCATTTCTACAAGTAGATTTGTCAATCGGGTTGATCACTAGGGTGTAATACTTCCTTCCAAAGAATAAGACTCATCCATGATTGCTGATTGGTTAGGTATTTTGTTGTTTGTTTGCTAAAGCCTATCTAATGCAATATCATATATGATTATCCCAGTGAGCTTCCTATGGCACTGTTGTTATACACCCACATAAAAATACTTCATCCTCTGGTTTTCATAGTAGATTCACTAACATGCCATTGTTGTACTACTACCACTTAACAGCCTGGGAAGAAGAAAGGGCACACTATTATACAACTGTTGGCAAAGGCAATCCCAATGTAGAGAACTCATTAAGCTTCAGGAAGTTCTAACTTTCTTGCACCCCATTTCTTGTCATTAATGCAAAGTTTGTATTCTTCCCAGGCCCCCCTGATTTTCTACAGAAAATAGAAGGAGAAAAGGGGGCAGGGGGAATGGGAAGAGGCACAATTCAGGCAGAGTCCTTTCCAGTGCCTGCACTCACATCAGTGATTAATCAAACTAATGGGGAGTTCTAATTCAGTGCTTTGCTCCCCTTAAACCTGTAATTGCGGTGTCTCTGAACCCAGAGGAAACACGTTGCGCTCTGCGTGCCCAGGCACATAGCTTTTAAATCTTCATAACTCTGTAATTACTACGGTGCTTTCCTTCAAATCTGGCTCAATTTCACTTCCTTAATGAGCACCACAATCTTGATAAAGTTGGAAGTTTTGCTGCCTCTGCCGTTCACAAGGACTCAGCCGCAGACTGATAACATGAGCTGAAGACTTTACTCCTTCAAGTTCCTCTCCAAAAGAGCTGATTTATTTCAGGACCACCACAGTCAAAAGCACTTCTCCTGGGTAAAGGCCAGCGCTGGGTGTTTTCATCACAAAAGGGTGCTTGCCGAGCCAATTCTCAACAGTTCAAAAGGAGGGGGCAAGGAAACATAGGACCCCCCTGGGAATGACTTTTGAGCTTTATTAGTGCCATGTGCCCTAGAGACTAGTTCATCTTACCCAATTGAAGACTTGCTTTATAGGAAATATATGAAAAGTCTCCCACTTCCTCTTTATAAACTGAGCCCTGCCAAAGAGGGAAAATTACAAGTCAGCTTTAAAAGAAAAAAAAAAAGCAACATAATTCCCACATTCTTTCCCCTGCCGCTTGGTTTTCAGTTGCTTTTTTTTTTTTTTTTAAGACTCCTTGGAAATGCCATTTGATGATTCTAGGCAGAAGCACATCTTCTCTTGCAGCTGGCTGGAAGGTCTCTTCATTTTAAGCCACTCTGTTTTGCTTTGAAGCATGTGGTGATGCTTGATATCAGCTTTAGTCTTTCCGTGTTGGAACTGCAGGAACCAGCACTGAAACCCAGGTTACTTTTAGAATCCCCGATGCAATCTGCATTCCCCCCAGACAATACTAATCGCTCTGAGATTCTGAATAGCACTTAATTCTTATCTCTATTATAGCTTGCCTGGCATTGCACTACAATTATTTGTTTACATGTCTGTCTACCCCACTAGACTGCACCCTTTGAGAGCGATGTTTATGTCTTCTTTCCTTTTATATCCCCAGCCTCTCACAGAGGCCTGAACACCCAATAAACGCTTGCGTTCAGTAAATGCAAGCATCCAGGAAATGTTTGTTGCATAACCAAAGGAACAAATAAGTGAATGAAACTCCATTGTTGTTCTCTATCACCATCTGCTTTAACTCTGTCAGTTATTTTGAATTATGTATTCACAGTTCTGACTCGATCCAGATTTGGCATGTGTAAAATTATATTCAGTTGTAAAATGGGAGGCAAGGATTTTGGAAGATAAGAAAGAAGAATTTCTCCCAGTGGAAACAATGTGAGTAATCAACAGTTCTCTGCACAGGAAGATAAAAAAGGCTGTTTGGAAGTCTTTGGATACAAAGCCATTGGCAGTTGGGGAAAACCATTTAATGTCATTAATTTTTGTCTTCTCATGTTTCCCTGTCAGTAAAATGCAAAGAGAACCCCCGATCCCTCATACTTGATAAACTAAATGATTTAAAAATAAGTTTTAGACTTTTATCGGTGCATTGTAATTCTACGTCATAATGAAATTCCAAGTGATGCAAACCTACATGCGCACGGCTCTTGGTGTGTTTCCCTCCACATCCCACTCGCTCTCCCCTCCTCCTTCCTATATATGTTAGTGAGATTGGCAGCAATACCTTTATATATGGACAGAACATTATTTGAATTGTTTCTTTTCTCAATCACTAAATGAGAATTTTTTTTTTGAGAAAGGAAGCACAAGCTAGTCAGGTGTGGTGATGCATGCTTGTAATCCCAATACTTGGGAGCCTGAGACAGGAGGCTATTGCAGGTTTCCTCAGCAACTTAGTGAGACCCTGTTTCAAAAAGTGCTGGGGGTGTAGCTCAGAAGTGGAACACCCCTGGATTCAATCCCCAGCATAAAAAAAGCACAAGCTACAAGCTAAAACAAAGGAAAACCTTCAATAGTGGTACATAGGTCTTTTTCTCCCTTGAAACTATACTCATGATAGTTTTTTGTTGTTGTTTTTTTTTTTTTTTTTTTTTTTTGCGGTACTAGGGATTGAACTCAGGGGCATTCTACCGCCAAGCTATACCCCCAGCCCTATTTTTTATTCTTTATTTTGAAACAGGGTCTCACTAAGTTGCGGAGTGCCTCACTAGGTAGCTGAGGCTGGCCGCGAACCCGGATCCTCTGGTCTCAGCCTCCCGAATGCTGGGATTACAAGCGTGCGCCACCACACCCAGCTCCTCATGATAGTTATTGATATGTATGTAGATATACTTTCTCTTTATGGTGGCTTAATAACTTGATATATTCATGAATCTATCCCTCTCACAGTATTTCATGGGAACACCACTTCACAAAACCAAACTCAGGATTCTTGAACTAGAAAAAACTTAGACTTGTGAGCTTGAAAAATCAAGCTATGAAGCCTTTGGATATAATGTTTTTGCCATGAACTACACCTGCAGAAGAATGCATGCTCCTTCAGACACGATGGCATATGACCAGGGGCTTTTGGTTCCTTCCCCCCAACCATCCACTAACACTAAATGAGAAAAGGAGTTGGTGAATCTCACAGCTTCCCAGTTGACATTTTACTTGGGATTCAGAATCTCTTGGGGAGCCCGAAGGCGGTGGCCTCCTGAAGTGGGGGAAAGATATGAGTACCATCTTTTGCATCCCCTTTGTCTCTTATATGTATGAGCTCTTTCCATATATGTCAAGGCTCTCTTCTTTAGACTTTATCATTCCCTTAAAGTGTTTTTCTGTACTGTGGCTTTACTTGTAAGTATAGTTTAAGTCTAGGTGAACCATCAACTCCAACAAGTTTTCTGTTTCAATGTGAACCACATGACTCTCTGACAGCATCCCAAGAATGACCCGCCTCTCACTCTTCTGCTTTCACCACCCGCTGTCAATCTTCCTTTCCTCCTTCCAAGATATTGGCACATCACATTTTATGTACAAACCATATTAATTTGCTTCCAAATTGTTGGGTTTTAGTTAGGCAAACTTGATGTATTTTTCTATCCATGAGACAGTTTAGGTAACTTAGGTTGAGATGGAATGCTCACAATTTTTCCCAATGAAATTAATGGAAGTATTTTTATTTAAAGTTTTTACTTAGTGGCAGGGCTTTTAGGAGTGAATTGAAGCTATTAAATGAAGAACATGTGCAATTGGGAGGAGGAAGGAAGACTTAAGTCTCTATAATTAAATGATAAGGCTAACATACTCCATGCATCTCCTGGCATTTCTTAGATTAAAAAAATGTTTTTCAATTATGAATAATGTTGGTGCAGCACTGATGCTGGGATACTGAACCAGAAAAATTGGGGGAAGAGTCTTTGAGGCATCTCTGCTTTGCTGCTTGTGAGCTTCTAAAGGAAGCTTGAGTACGATTGTGCAGGAATATGTGGAGAGCCAGGCCTAGAGCCGAAGTGCTGTCAATGCCAATTCTGTAGTTTAGCAAAGCCCTACTTCCTAGTGGGCTGGAGAAGGCAGGAGCGTAACTATGGGGTGTGGTGGCACAGACAGGATATTTCATTCATTTTACGATAGCATAAGGTTTATACTGACCGCACATTTGAGTTTATGGGGAAACTGTGCTGGCCTTTGAGCTGCATGAGCTGCCCACGATTAGGCCAGTTTTAAATACTGTCTTTCCTTTCCATTTTGGCTACAAGCCATGGTAAGCAAATATGTGTCCGTAGGTAGTGGTGTGTATGGATGTGAGAGAGAGGGAGGGAGAGTGAGACCAAGATCAGTAGGGATCAACACGCGCACTTGTAAAAATCAGGCTTCAGGTATCAGAACTTTTTGTGAGAAAACTTGGAGTAAAAGTGTTCGATCCAGGATTTCAATAAGAAAGACATAGCAAGGGTGTGTTGAAAAGTCACCAGCATTAAGACAATTCACACATCCTATCAGGATTACATGTGGTTGCTACTTTTTAAAAAAATTCAATATTTTAGCCAGGCATGATGGTGCACGCCTATAAGCCCAGTACTTAGGAGACTGAGTCAAGAGGATCACAGGCTGGAGGCCAGCCTCAGCAGCTTAGCAAGACCCTGTTTCAAAATTAAAAAATAAAAGAAAATAGGGCTCAAAAGGAATCCTCAGGAACACACACACACGCACACACACACACACACACACACACACACACACACACACAATTCAACATCTTAATTTTGTAAAGCAGGAGGCTAACCAAAGCCGTGAGGGGATCGCAAAGTGAACCACATGGGAGGGGCTTGAGGTGGAGGGGAAGGGAGGGGCCAGGAGGCTGTTTTTATTTAGAGTGTCTTAATGTACAACAATCATC
The DNA here is from genome assembly GCA_004027655.1 of Graphiurus murinus. NCBI lineage: Eukaryota > Metazoa > Chordata > Mammalia > Rodentia > Gliridae > Graphiurus > Graphiurus murinus. Next base: position 10,434 of record PVLC010010614.1, on the reverse strand, counting down.
GAGGTTTCTAAAGATGCCTTTATTCGCATCACCCAGAACAAACATCAACCAACTATATCAATGAGTACCATAATTTGTATTCATTTTAATTTTGGTGACTTTGAAGGAGGCTGTCGTGGAGAAGTCACTGGAGACCACCAAAAGAAGAAGAGAGGACAGTGAGAACTGGGCAGGTCAGGGGATCACAGAGTATTCCTGTTTTGCGTAATTGAATGGTGCTCTGAATCATTTTGCAACACTGACCTGAGTCTGTGCTGGCCACTTGGCAACATACACCAAGGTAGATAGCCTCTTCTTGAGCTTAATTACCCCCTGGACTCTTCCTTCTTTTGGGTCTTTGCCTTTCCCTTAAGATCAACTCCCTTGGCCACGGGAAGAAACTCACCAATAATCCCAAGCTCCATTTAGGAGTAAGAGCCACAGGCTACTCATTCATTTCCACCTCGGGATGCGGCTGGGCCACTGTGTGGTTCCGTGAATGCTCTGAATACAGCACAGTGCTGGGTGTGGGGGAACGGGAGACAGGGCTGTGGCCACAAGCCTTGCTAACTGGATGCCTTTCACAGTTCACACTTCCCCATTGTTCTCCTGCTTCAGTGTTTTTAGGGAGGAGTATCTGGCTTGCCTACCTAGCAGAACTCATGTTCAATATTTTGAACACATTAAAAAGTCAAGCTAAATTTTAAATCATCCACGTCTAATCTGTTTAAATTTGTGAGATAAAGAACAAATGCTAAAAGACTCCGTTTGAAAATATCCTCTTTCGCTTCTTATTTGGAAACAAAACCAAATTTAAAGTTGCAAGAACTATACTGTAGACTCCAGTATGCCCTTTACACGGACTCACTATTTTGGACATTTTTGACATATTTTCTTTTCTCTTTCTACACTATCATTTATCTTTCTTCTTACTGAATCATTTATTTGTAGCTTGCAGATAGTGTGACCTTCTACCCCCAAAGCCCCAGCTTGGATCTTTTAGTTGCAAGGATATTCCTTTGCCAAAAATATTATTTTTTCAGGTAGAATAAAACAAGGGTCTGTTGAAACCTTTATAACCAAAGTGTGGGCCAGTCTAAAGTGCTGACTGTTGGGTCCTGACTGGGTTTCCCACTAAAGGCGGAGAGAGCAGAAGAGGAGACACCACCCCAGGTCTGGAGGATTTTATTGTTGCCATAAAACATATTTTTTCCATGTTCTCTTTAGACACATGAAATGAAGGCTGCATTCCCAAAATCTGGCTTGTGGCTTTAAAATAAAAAAAAAAATTACAGTATACATTTTGGAGGGATGAAAGCATGTGTTTTATTAACATTTCCCAAACTCTTTTTAGGTTTTATGCTGAGAGCATTCAGCCTGCAGACTGCTGCCATTGAAAATGTATGCCTTTTAAGAAATTATACCTTTCAGTTAACTGAAGGGGAAGACTTTCTATTCTTCTGTGAATCATCGTCTCTCTGATGGAGAACTTTGAAAGTCCTGTGTATGATTAACACAGTAGGGTGACAAGGATGCAATCCAGTTCAACTCACCTGATGTGCAATGAATTTTGCAAGCAGTTTCCTGG